>JARFIW010000372.1:0-160062 GCA_036346225.1 Platerodrilus igneus
TGATGTAGGATATATTTTTGAATGCGATTTACACTATCCAGTATCTTTACATGAAATTCACAGTGACTTACCTTTAGCGCCTGAACATATGATACCACCAGTACCTTCTAATAAATCAAACTTAAGGAAATTACTTACAACTTTATATCCAAAACTCAACTATATTATTCACTACAAGAATTTAAAAATGTATTTAAGCTACGGTTTAGAACTGAAAAAGATTCATAAGGTTCTTCGGTTTAAACAAGCTCCTTGGTTAAAAGAATACATTGATTTGAATACGAAATTAAGACAACAGTCAAAAAACAGTTTCGATATATGCTTTTATAAAAATATGATAAATTCGGTTTATGGAAAGATGATGGAAAACGTACGGAAAAGGAAAGATGTGAAATTAGTGACCAAATGGGAAGGACGGTTTGGAGCTCGTAGTTACATAGCGAAGCCTAATTTTCATAGTTGCACTGTGTTAGACAAAGATCTAGTCTTAATAGAAATGAATAAATTAAAAAATAAATTAAACAAACCCATTTATATAAATAAAATTAAATAAAAACCCTTAACCACAAAAAATATTTAAATTACTAGATACGTATTTCGACCACTATGTGGTCATCATCAGTAGGGAAACAAAAAAAAATAAAAAAATATTAGCTGTATAATTTACTATATTGTTGTTTTAAATACTATCGAGGATATTCTCCTCACCCGCAGGCTGGTGTTCTCAACAACAAACAAGTGAATTGTGACATTATAACTTAAAACTACCTAATTTATACTAATTCTAAATCTGCTAAAGCGGAACCAGTTTAATCTTGCTTTCTCATTGGTTGTTGACCAATAGGGAAAGCAAAGCAGATGACTCTATTGGCCCTTTATCGGTGTTTAAAAGGGGTCCTTTATGTTTAACAATTTTAATTGATTCATAGGCATTTAAGGAGGAAAACGTTGGTACCGCTTTTAACAATTTAACATTTTCTAGTTTAACGGGGTGGCTGGTTTCAAATATATGTTTGGCGACCTGAGACCTTTCATATTTACCATATTTGAAGTGAGCAATGTGTTCTTTAAATCTTGTTGTTATATTCCTCTTGTTCTGACCAATATATTTTTGAAAACACCCTGGCCCTGCACAACTAATTTCATAAATCCCCGACTTTTGCAATTTTTCCCCCTTGTCTTTTGGATTACCTAGCAAATCTTTAATTTTATTAGTATTAGTGAAAGCAATTTTGAAATTACACTGTTTGAATATTTTATCAAGACCCTTTGTGGTTTTGTGAAACGGAAGTTTAACATATTTAACATTATCGTTAGAGGTGGTTGATTGCAAAGTCGTTGATTTACGGATGTTGATCCTATTTTACACTTTCTAAAAATATTATCTATAATATCAGAAGAGAAACCATTGTAATTCGCTATTTGTTTAATAAGAGCAAATTCCTTATTAAATCTGTTTTATTTAAAGGAAATTCAATAATCTATTAATTAAAAGTTAAATGAAGCCAACTTATGTTGTATGCTATGATTAGAGGAAGACAAAATAAAGCGATTTACATTGGTTTCTTTTCTATAAATGTCAAATTCTAATTTATTACCATTTCTAATTACTAATGTATCTAAAAGAGTAATTGTCCATTATTCTCTAGTTCATACGTAAATTTTATGCTTTGAAATTTTGAATTCATTTCTTTAAGAAAATCATCAACATTTGATTTAGAAGTGTCAAAACTGCAAAAATATCATCCACGTACCTTAACCATATTCTTGGGAAGTATTTGGAGTTTTCTTTTAACTCGGTTTCAAAACGAGACATAAATAAATTTGCTATGAAAGGTGATAAGCTATTTCCCATTGCTGTGCCTTCATGTTGTTCGTACAACTTGTTGATGAATTGAAAACAGTTCTGGGACATGCAATGCGAAACAAGCTTGATATAGTCCTCAACTTTATCATCATCAATATCACTATCTATAAGAACATCCTTTAAATATGTTAAAGTACGTGGTATTGGAACACTAGGGAATAATGAACTGACATCAAATGAAATTAAGATTTCGTTCTCTTCTAATGTGATATTTTTAATTTTATTAATGAACTCTAAAGAGTTTTGTACAGACAAACTATTAAACTTTAAATTCTTAAATTCATTTGACAGCCATCGTGATAAATAGTAAGTCGGTGAGTTGATACCTGAAACTATTGGTCTCATCGATTTATTATTTTGTGAATCTTTGGTAAACAGTAAAGCTTTGGCATTTCAGGATTCGAAATTTTTAATTTTAATTTTAGTGTGGGCGAAATTAGGTTTGGACATTCTTTCAAAACAGACTCTGTTGATTTAATCATTTTATTTAAAGGAACTTCATTTTACGTTTTTGACTATTGGTCTGTAAGGACCTCAGACAGCAAAGTCTCTACTCTATCAACATAGTCTTGTTTATCCAGAATAACCAACCTATTCCCTTATCAGCCTTTAAATAATAACAATTCTTTTGTCGTAAATCTTTAATAATCAGATGATCTTTCCTTGTTTGTTCTGAGGCATTCCTTGCGCAAGTGCGTAAGTTGTTCGAAAGTTGAATTTTGCACGCGTTTCTAAAAAGTTTTTGAATTGTCATCTAATTTTGAAATGGATTTTTCAATGCCAGCAATAATGTCTTCCAAAGGAGTTTTCAAATGATCTACTCCAAATTTTAGGCCTCGATCAAGGAAAGTCAACTCTTCATTATTAAAATTTTCGACGATTCGTTAACAACTATTGACTCTAATTGAGGTGAAGTAATTTCCAGTTTTTAGGAGGTACATTGACATTGTGTTTCTTTAAAAGAAACTTCAACTTAGTGTTTTGCCTATTAATTTTGTCTAACAATTTATGATTGTTGACTTCAAAACAAATCTCTGGAAATTATTCCATTCCTGAAAACCGGACTCGGATAAATTGCACGTTAGTGCTAGGTGCGATTTATACGTTTCCAGTTCCAATCTACTAAGCTTACTGTACAGATATTTGATTTCCAAATTAAGCCATTTATCTTTTGCAAAATTGATTATTGCGTTACTACGTTTACAATTACTGCTGATTTTTACGTTAATGAAATTTGGAAAAACTTTGTGGGCTTTACAACTTTTTAGAAATCGAATATCTGCTTTTACAAAACTAATTTTAAGAGCTAAGCTCCGATACCTATTAAGTTCCGATGACCGGGAAGTCATAGTTAATAATCTATAGGAACACTGTGGCACGATTTAAATAAAATTAAATTAAATAAAATTTGGAGTAGATCATTTTAAAACTCCTTTGGAAGACATTATTGCTGGCATTGAAAAATCCATTTCAAAATTAGATGACAATTCAAAAAACTTTATTAGAAACGCGTGCAAAATTCAACTTTCGAACAACTTACGCACTTGCGCAAGGAATGCCTCAGAACAAACAAGGAAAGATCATCTGATTATTAAAGATTTACGACAAAAGAATTGTTATTATTTAAAGGCTGATAAGGGGAATAGGTTGGTTATTCTGGATAAACAAGACTATGTTGATAGAGTAGAGACTTTGCTGTCTGAGGGTCCTTACAGACCAATAGTCAAAAACGTAAAATGAAGTTCCTTTAAATAAAATGATTAAATCAACAGAGTCTGTTTTGAAAGAATGTCCAAACCTAGTTTCGCCCACACTAAAATTAAAATTAAAATTTCGAATCCTGAAATGCCAAAGCTTTACTGTTTACCAAAGATTCACAAAAATAATAAATCGATGAGACCAATAGTTTCAGGTATCAACTCACCGACTTACTATTTATCACGATGGCTGTCAAATGAATTTAAGAATTTAAAGTTTAATAGTTTGTCTGTACAAAACTCTTTAGAGTTCATTAATAAAATTAAAATATCACATTAGAAGAGAACGAAATCTTAATTTCATTTGATGTCAGTTCATTATTCCCTAGTGTTCCAATACCACGTACTTTAACATATTTAAAGGATGTTCTTATAGATAGTGATATTGATGATGATAAAGTTGAGGACTATATCAAGCTTGTTTCGCATTGCATGTCCCAGAACTGTTTTCAATTCATCAACAAGTTGTACGAACAACATGAAGGCACAGCAATGGGAAATAGCTTATCACCTTTCATAGCAAATTTATTTATGTCTCGTTTTGAAACCGAGTTAAAAGAAAACTCCAAATACTTCCCAAGAATATGGTTAAGGTACGTGGATGATATTTTGCAGTTTTTGACACTTCTAAATCAAATGTTGATGATTTTCTTAAAGAAATGAATTCAAAATTTCAAAGCATAAAATTTACGTATGAACTAGAGAATAATGGACAATTACCCTTTTAGATACATTAGTAATTAGAAATGGTAATAAATTAGAATTTGACATTTATAGAAAAGAAACCAATGTAAATCGCTTTATTTTGTCTTCCTCTAATCATAGCATACAACATAAGTTGGCTTCATTTAACTTTTTAATTAATAGATTATTGAATTTCCTTTAAATAAAAACAGATTTAATAAGGAATTTGCTCTTATTAAACAAATAGCGAATTACAATGGTTTCTCTTCTGATATTATAGATAATATTTTTAGAAAGTGTAAAATAGGATCAACATCCGTAAATCAACGACTTTGCAATCAACCACCTCTAACGATAATGTTAAATATGTTAAACTTCCGTTTCACAAAACCACAAAGGGTCTTGATAAAATATTCAAACAGTGTAATTTCAAAATTGCTTTCACTAATACTAATAAAATTAAAGATTTGCTAGGTAATCCAAAAGACAAGGGGGAAAAATTGCAAAAGTCGGGGATTTATGAAATTAGTTGTGCAGGGCCAGGGTGTTTTTAAAAATATATTGGTCAGACCAAGAGGAATATAACAACAAGATTTAAAGAACACATTGCTCACTTCAAATATGGTAAATATGAAAGGTCTCAGGTCGCCAAACATATATTTGAAACCAGCCACCCCGTTAAACTAGAAAATGTTAAATTGTTAAAAGCGGTACCAACGTTTTCCTCCTTAAATGCCTATGAATCAATTAAAATTGTTAAACATAAAGGACCCCTCTTAAACACCGATAAAGGGCCAATAGAGTCATCTGCTTTGCTTTCCCTATTGGTCAACAACCAATGAGAAAGCAAGATTAAACTGGTTCCGCTTTAGCAGATTTAGAATTAGTATAAATTAGGTAGTTTTAAGTTATAATGTCACAATTCACTTGTTTGTTGTTGAGAACACCAGCCTGCGGGTGAGGAGAATATCTTCGATAGTGTTTAAAACAACAATATAGTAAATTATACAGCTAATATTTTTTTTTTCCCTACTGATGATGACCACATAGTGGTCGAAATACGTATCTAGTAATTTAAATATTTTTTGTGGTTAAGGGTTTTTATTTAATTTTATTTAAATCGTGCCACAGTGTTCCTATAGATTAATAAACCCATTTATGTAGGTTTCTCTATTCTAGATATTTCAAAAACCTATTTATATGAATTTCACTATAGTTATATAAAATTGCAATTTGCTAACAAAGCAAAGCTGCTGTACACAGATACGGATAGTTTGATATACGAGTTTAGCGTTGAAGATATTTACTCTTATATCAAACAAGATATTCATAGATTTGATACTTCCGATTACGACCCTCATAACAAATATCATATTCCATTATCAAATAAAAAAGTTCCTGGTATTATGAAGGATGAAAACAATGGTGACATCATGCTAGAGTTTGTAAGACTTAGATCTAAAATGTACACTTACATAGTTCAGGATAGGATAACAAAAAAGTCAAAGGGATCTTCCTTAGCAAGTACTAAGCAAATTTCTTTTGATGATTATAAGAATGCTTTGTTTTATAAACAGACTGTACAGAAACAGCAATGTTTAATTAGATCAGTCAAACATGATGTCTGTACTATTAAACAAAACAAAATTGTTCTTAATCCAAGTGATGATAAAAGAATTCTTAGTACCTTAACCACTGATACTAAACCTTGGGGGTATAACTATACATACAGAAATGACTTGTAAAGCTTCAACCACTGGCTCAAATAAAGAATGCAATTTATTTTATCTAGATTAACATATAATATTTTTTAGTTATAAAACTTCAGTGTTATGTTTATACCTGCACAAGTACGCCGATTTTCGTTTTTGGATGTATCTAAAAATAGGATACCTTTCAATCTGCCCGAGTTTTGAACTATATATTAGTATAAATGTATTGTAGAGAAAAATAGTAGTAGTAGTAGTAGTAGTAGTAGTAGTAGTAACCGTTCTGTTTAAAAAAAATCCAGTTTGTTACTAACATACCAGTTAGTTTATTTGAGAAATGTATAACAAAACTTTTATTTAAAATTGTCAATGTTTATGGCTGTTTACTAAATCACTTAATAATTCAAACATGCAAAAGATATTGTAAAAACATGTAAAAATATTAATAAATAGACTGTGATTGCTAAATGATTTATTGTTTTTTCATAATTTGTAAAGGTACAGTAATAATAATAATAAAGTAATTATAATATTCTTATGCTGTTTGAGAGTGGATTGTATTTGACTATTTTATCATGAAGTATAAGGCAATGACAAGATGTATTTGGCAAAACGTTTCTGCTAGTTTCAAATTCTAATCTAATATCGACGGTACCAGATTTTAACGCTTCGTTTTGTCTAGAACAATCTATGACTACTAATGGTGCAATACTTCGTAAATCTTCATGATTAAAAAGTGGCTCATTTTCCTTTTCGTAGTATGATTGCTGAAACTGAGCATACATCTCATATAACAACGCAGTCTGTTTATTCTCGAACCTCAAATTTAAATTATCGTACGGGAAAATTTCTGAATTTAAATATAGTTTCATGTTGGTTAAATAGCAATGATCAAAACGACTGTAGTTGCTCATGTATCTATTTTATCGGTTGGTTTGGAAACCAACAATCACAAATCTTGGTTTTTCTAATTGTGTTGTTGTTTTAATGTTCCATGTATGACGTTGCGTTTTTGTAGAAGTTGATATTCATGCAACTCCCATCCTCTAAATGGAATATGCAAATCCTGATTTTGTGCAACGCATTCTATTAAATTAATTTGTTGAGTATCATCAACGGCTACATGCGGCATTTTCCATAAAACTTTGTTTAAAACAACTTTTATTTCTTCATCCGGTGTAGGATTAATTATAGCATTAGTATCAAAACTAGAACGTAGTAAAACTAACTCATGACGGAGGTTTAAAATAATTTTTTTAAAATCTTCGCATAATTCGAGAACCATTGAAAGGTTTATTGAAACATTAAAATTCCCATTGGCATCAACTATTTGCGAATCATCCATAGGAAACCACCCAGCGTTTACTTTGATTGCTATTATATGAAACATATCCCTTCATTATAGACGTTAATCCAGGATTCCGAACACGATCTACAATGATACCACCAATCTCATATCTAATTTCATCAAAAAGCAGCACAATTCCATTATTTACAAACTTTGCTGTCTGAGACGGCGTTCCATCTGTTCTAATTAATTTGCCTTCTATGTACAGCATGCTCTTTGATGGTAAGGTGTATACATCTTGTTGTTGTATAGGGATTCGAATTTCATCATTATTGTTTAAAGATGTGTTAGCATAAGGTTGATGAGTATGTTTTCAATATTAACAATTGCATTGTCGAAGTAAACTTTTTCACGCACGTTCAGTATTTCACTATTCATTCTACTTTTTTAATTAAATGCAGTCCTAACGATTGTAGAAACTGCCGGTTTTGTGTTGTTAGCGGTCTTGAAACAATCAATCGAGTGTCGATTGCTTTGAAATTTCCAGCATTTATATCAATTCTTGACATGTTGCGTGCATTATACTTAATACCCATGGCTATTGCAGATTTTTTAAATGCAACCTTACAGTTAGCAGTTCTCCTCTGAAATTAACTAAATTTCCATCTTGATCTAACACTTTAACTATTATTTCATTTATTATACGTGACCTGATTGGTAGATATATAATCGTAGGTGGACACTCGACAATTTTAAAACCTGCAGGTACTTGAGGAAAAAATTCGTGTATTACATGGGCTGGTTTACTATTTAAATAGGATCCACTTGCAATATTACAATCGATTAAAACTGCATTCACTTTACAAATGTTGATCGCGTAGTCTGCTTGATGCGTGACAAATGCTAGCAATTTTCGCGGATTGAAACCAAGTAGAGAACCAATTGAATCCTTTTGGTAAAATCCACATCTAGACTACATTTAATACTACATTTAAGTGTATTATTGTCAGCTGTAATTTCTATATACACTGGCGTCTTTCTAGCGCTTCGTGATTGATCCATACGACCACGCCATCTTTTATCACCTAAAGCTTTTGAAGATATTTATTAATTTCTCTAATCTCATAAGCACCTTCAGGTATTTCTATGAATTCTCCGTTAGATCCATAATAAAATTTATTATTTATTCCTTTTTCTATGTTTGGAATTGTGTTATAAGACTCAAAATTTGTTAATCCTAATACGTATTCCGAATCATTATCCAAGTTTATAGGCGGATTAAAATTGCTTGTTAAAACTGAAGTATTTCCCGTTAGAGTAAAAGTGTACGACATAACAACTTCGTACGCAGTTCTATGCACTACTTAGAAATTGTAAGCATAAATGACCGCAAAACACAGTACCGTACGATTGTTCTTGGTTAATGTTATAAAGAATTTTACATTTACCCCGCTATTCAAATAACTTATCAACTCTGTTGGCGGTCGCAGGTTTCCGTAGCTGTCATAGTAAATAGCGCTACTACCGTACTTTTGTAAGAGGTCCAATGCGTGCCTAAACCTTCTCTTCCATCTAAATTAATTATACCACATTCTTTTAAATTAACTTTCTTGGGAAGATTGTTTCTCATGAACACTCCACGGAAATATGGTACTTCTAATTGCTTAACAAACTCTATTAATTCTACATTGCTTAGTGCTCGATTAGGTAAAATCAAGTTGCGTTCCTTTGAGGTTTTGCAGGGCTAAAAAGATCAAAATCTTTTATAAGGTTTGATGTACATGCCGTTTCCGACTGCAATGTCCTCCATTGCCTTGTTATGACGTTGTTTTTCCCCTAGTTGTTCCTTAGCTATTTTAGTATCTGAAACTGCTTTTGTAACAGCAGCTGCACCTCCAGTAAGAGTACCAAGAGCGCTTAGGCCTGCAAAAATTGGTATTAGTGGTAGAAAACCTCCTGTTTTAGGAATTGATATAATACGAGCTGATTTAACATGCTTCTTTTGTTTTGCTGTATTGGCGGCCTTAATTGCTATGTTGATTGCATCCATAATATTAGATCCTTTAGTCTTTTTTAAAGCTGTACGTGCTTGTTTGATAATACTTTTAATACCTAGCGTACTTCTTATTTTACGTTTCTTTATCAGTTTTCTTATTTTATTGATATTTTTTGTTCTCAGTGATGCACAGGCACCCATACCAAGTTTTACTTTAGCTTTCGTTGCGGTAGCTACTCCAAATGCTGCTACATTTTCACCTAAAGACGAGTCACCAGAATTTAGCCTTTCTGTAGCTAACTGAGCTAACTTCGAATCTGCTTGATGACGTTTAGATAGATCCTTTTCTTTGGTGTATGCAATATCGTGCTCCTTACAAGCCTCGTCTAACTTGTTTATTCCCTTGTCTCCCCGAGCTAACCGTTCGATTAGTTTTGTACCCGGACCGCAAAATTTGTAACCCGGAATATGCGCTTCAAATGGTAAATTGTTAATTACAGTATTTAATAGTCCGTTCCCAGTGGTTTTAGAATTATTATATGTAATCATTAGCGGACAACTATCCTCCCAAGCTGTGCAGTAAATAAATAAAATATTATGAATTAATGATTCTTTATATACTCGCCGTTTCTTATATATATATATATATATATATATATATATATATATATTCCACTTTTTTACAAATCGAATTTAGTACTTGCAAACATGCGTGTTGTGAAACAATCAACACCTTTAACCATAAACAATAATGACATTGGCGTGCAATCCTTAGCTAAAAAGAAAAACATAGCGTTCTTCTGCCTTCATCTATTCGATGTCTAGTTGTTGGTCCATCAAATTGCGGTAAAACCAACGTTATGATTGGGCTGATAGAACATCCTAATGGTTTAAAGTTTGAAAACGTATATGTTTATTCTAAATCACTTTATCAACCAAAGTATCAATACCTTGAAAGTCTACTGCAACCAATAAAAGGGATCAAATATTATACATTTTCCAGTTCTGATAATATTATATCACCATCTGATGCTCGAAATAATTCTATATTTGTTTTTGATGATGTAGCTTGCGATAAACAAGGTATCATTAGGGAATACTTTAGTATGGGGCGTCATAAACAAGTAGACAGTTTTACCTTTGTCAAAGTTATACTCGTATACCTAAGCACTTACTACGTGATAATGCTAATCTTTTAGTTTTATTTAAACAAGATGATTTAAACTTAAAACACATATATGACGATCACGTCAATACTGACATGAAGTATGATAAATTCCGTGAAATATGTGCTGCTTGTTGGCAAGACAAATACGGTTTCTTAGTTGTAGACAAAGATAGTGATCCAGATCAAGGAAGGTACCGAATAGGTTTTGATCACTTCATACATATTTAAACCTTGAGAGACGCAAGTATCGTTAGTATCGAACAATTTTTTACTACAATAAACTTTTACGCAATGAACAAGGAGGCGATAAAACTTAAAAGAATTTTAATTAAGAAAAGAAACATTGTAAAAACAAATTGCGTCAGTTAAAAGATAATGAAGTCGTCCAAGTGGAATCAATCTTACCCATAACATCACGATTAGAAACTATTGCTAATAAACTGGATGGGGAAAGTGCGGTAAAGAAAGAAAAATTTAAAGAAGAAGAAGAACTGCCTCATAGCAGTGTAAAAAAAATTAAACCTAAATTGCTAGAAAGGAGCGTTGACTATATTGATTCCCCGGTTATTGCTCAGCATATACCAAATATAAAAAATGATGCCATAGAGGTAGATGATGATGATGACGATGTTGAGAATGAATACGAAGCAGAAATTAATCGAAATGCACAAGAAGCCCAGGAATATATTCAAAGCTTTGCCGATTCACCTGGTATGACACATTATCTCGAACAGCTACATCCGCTACCTCGAGAATATATTTACAATGTGTTTAAAGATGTTAAGAACGAATTTGATCATAAATATGGTATTAGGTTTAACCCTGATTCAAATGGTCTTATGATAGGCAATTCGAATTTCGTGTTGGATGATGAAAATGTTCTAATAAATGATTTGAAATATAAAGGTACTCCTGGATTATACGAACTACTGTTTAAAAATATCCTGTCGGGTACAGTCATCAAGATCTAAAGTCGTATCTTGATATTGTAAAAGAACAAATGCTAATAGAAGATATTATTCTGAAACAGAACAAATTCAGGGTAATACTTCATATAAGTACAAAAATATAATATCTACATTAAACATACTTCCCCAAACACCCCGTAGACATAGAACATTACCCTATAGAAAGCGTTTTGGAGACGGTATGACAATGGAAGTATCAAATAACGCTATAGATTATTTATATTGGAATGATCCTAATGAACTTGTTGATAGATTACGACTTTTAGTTTCATCTCAGACGGCTGGACACACAGGTCACGGCAACGATAAATTCGATCATTGAAGAATTGCGTGAGGCGAAAGTAATTAGATGATATGACAATTGACAAATTTGGAAGGCACTTACATAACCGTAAAATAGATATAAGTGAACAGGAATATGAAAACAAAAGTGAAGGTTTTGAAACCTTGATTAAGTACAAGTTACATATGCTACATTACACGGTAGTAGCAACGTTTTACTCTAATACATTCCTCGACGGTGACAAGACATTCCTTATTTTCAACATTAAACATAATTATGAATTTCCTTATGAGGAAGCAGTCATTGAGAATATTAAAGGATACCCGCAAGACATTGAAATTCTTATAAACGAAAAAAGTTATGTAATTGCACAGTTACAAGGATTTTTGCTTAAACGTATGGATGTAATCAGCTTTCGTGACAGCGGTGCTATTATAAACAAAACCACAATGTTTCTTGATTTTATATTAAAAGTTCCTTTCAAAGCAAGTGGAGCCCACGACATTCAAACAGAAGTATTTCATTAATTGTATTTAATAAATCCTGATTATAAAAAAGTATTATGATAGTTGCTCAATCAAAAGTGAAAGAGGATATAGTAAATGAACTTCATAAACCAGCAAGAATAAATTTCAAGAGACGCAAAGTGATAGTAAAAGGTTTAAATGACCTTCTTCAGACCGATTTGATTGAAATGCTACCATATTCGCAAACAAACAAAGGATTTAAATACATATTAGTAGTTATTGATTGTTTCTCCAAATACGTATGGGCTGTACCACTTAAAAGTAAAACGGGTATTGATGTTACTGCTGCAATGAAAACAATTTTAAATAAATTTAAAAATCCGCCAAGAAATTTGCAGTCTGATTTTGGTAAAGAATATTATAACAAACACCTTCAATCCTTAATGCAGACATATGGCATAAACCATTATAGTGTTTTTTCTACAATGAAAGCATGCATTGTGGAACGTGTAATTAGAACTTTAAAGGAAAAATGTGGCGCTTGTTTAACCTGAACGGTTCTTACAATTGGATAAAAATTTAAGCGATATTGTGAAACAATACAACAATACAGTTCACAATACTATCGGAGTCAAACCTGTAAAAGTTGATAAATCAAATGAAAAAACTATTCTTAAATCATCATTTACCCACATCAAACTTGCAACCAAAATACCAAAATGTTCAATAAAAGACAGTGTGAGGATTAGTAAACACAGGGAAGCATTTACGAAAGGTTACACGCCAAACTGGTCAAATGAAATTTTAAGATTAAAAGGTAAACGTAACCAATCCTACAACATATATATTAGAAGATCAAGATGAGAAAGAAATCAAAGGTGCATTTTATGAAACTGAGTTGCAAAAGGTTAAACATCCAGGAATTTACCTGGTAGAAAAAGTCCTAAGAAAGCGTGGAAATAAAGTATTTGTAAAATGGTTAGGCTTCTCTAACGTACACAATAGCTGGATCGATAAAAATAATGTTTGCTAGAAGTTGTTATAATAATAGTTAATAAGGCTAACATTGTAAAATTATATTAAAATAAATAATACAGACAAAATCTTTCTATTGTTTTTTATTATTATTATTATCAAGCCATTCTTTTAATAAAAATATATTTTGTTTTGCGCATTGCAAATTTTTATTGCTGTGTCTACAACAATGGATGTTATATTTTAAACGATTGTTGATTTTTAACTCCGATAGCTTAGGACAACCTAGTGCAAGCATATCAGTTACAAAGTTTTGCATTATATATGTTTCAATCAATTTCTTCTTTTCTAGACCCTTCACAAATACTTCTTCACCGGGTCGGATAATTTGCTTCAAATAAAGCGCTATATATGATGACACCATTCCAGCCGTTGAAGATTCATCCCAAGAAATACCATGAATATTCCTTGTCACCCAGTCGTTATGTTTTATATGATCTTGACTCAAACAACTGGACTGCATTGGCAGTTTAAAAATTTGATGCCAAACATCACCTTTCAACAAGTCCAAAACCGCAATTTCTTTACACACTCTTGTATTTAAATCCCTGAATATCAATTATATACATGTTTGTATGTAAATATATGCAGTAAACTTCGACTAATTAAATTAATATTAGGAGCAATCTTCTTATATAGCAGATTACCACCATCTGCGTACTTTGCCAACCCACAAGAGTGAACTCATTTTGAATTGAAACCGGCCCATGTGTATTTGCAGCCTCTAAACATAAATCAGAATCCACTTTAATTAAAACACAATTGACTTGAATGCGATATTTTGCATCTGTCATACTGTCTCGCTAGAAAAGCAAATTCAAAACATCTACACACATTTTCTCTGCACTTACATTTTTCAACATACGTGTGTTTTGAAATATGTTTCATTGAAAGTAATATAAAGCCGATCCTAATTCAAAACGTGCCCACAAGTATTTTACATTTGAAAAGAATTCAGGTTTTCACATTTTACATTAAAAGTATATAACGCCGATCCTAATTCAAAACGGTGCACGTGTAACTTCTCGCTAGAAAACCGAATTCAAAACAGCTACACACATTCTTCTCTACACTTACATTTTTCAACATACGTGTGTTTCATTGAAAGTAATATAAAGCCGATCCTAATTCAAAACGTGCCCACAAGTATTTTACATTGAAAGTATATAAGAATTCATGTTTTCACAACTATTTTACATTGAAATGTTTTCACAACTATTTTACATTGAAATTATATAGGGCCGATCCTAATTCAAAACGCGACAGACGTATTTTACACATGGAAAATACGTCTGTCGCGTTTTGAATTAGGACCGGCCCTATTTACCTACTCGCGTGTTATTCGCTTTCGCGGTTAAATTTATTTATTAATTTTTACAACAAAAGGAAACGATGTCAATACAATCACTTTAAACAGCTCTATTTATCAATATTTTACTCATATATAATTCCTCGCAGGCAACTTGGTGGATAATTCAGCTCGTAACTTTCTAAGCGCGAAAACACGTCTGCTTACTTTAAAAGCTCGAACTAAACTGGCGATTATAGGCAGCAGCTTTCTGGCGATCGCAGTCAGCTTCTGGAAATCGATTCCAGCGGAGTCCGATGATGGAACCCCATTGCACGCCTCCACTGGACGGTGTGTCTTTCTGGCTGCCGTTCCACCGCTGGGGGTGGGTTGGGCTGCCTGGGCAGGCGTCTCCTCTCAACTTGCGCAAGAGCAGGGCTCTTGGCTGTCGCGGTAGAGACGGCCTTAGCGGAGCCGCTGGCGTAGGGTGGACTCCCACAGCAGCGGCCCTCGGCGTCGACATCGCAGAGCGGACGCTGACCGGTGCCTCTTGGCCACCCTTGGCTTCGGGAATACGGAGCATTCCCTATAGCTCGCTGGATGCGCGCCACCGCAGGAACTTCCCTGCTTTTGGGGCAGGTGCCGCCGGTGTACTTGACGCGGCCTTGCAGTTTGACTGCGTATGCCTCAATCGCTGGCACTGTCCTACTTCGGACCGTCGGTGCGGTATCTCCCCCTGTACTCTAAGGTGCAGCACATGCTGGAGCTGGAAGATCCGCTTCGCCTTCGCGGACTTGGTCAAGGTGACCATGACCAGGGGCAATGCTCGTCTTGGTCGCTCCTTGTGCATGCGTGCACAGGCGAGTACTGGAAGCCCGCATGCGTCGATATCCTCCGGGATGCCCCTCAAGACCACCCTGAGCGGCTTGTCGTCTTGAAGGCGAAAAGTGTGGAACTCTTTGCCTCGCTCGGACAGAAAAGCCGTGTTCCCACGGTAGTCTGTTGGATAATGAACCCAATAAAATTTAGCGACATATATAAAAGTCTGTTATTACTTTACCTACAAATGTTATTTGAAAAGGTTTCTAGATTCAAGTTTTCATAACTTCCAAATTCTTCTAAACAGATGTCGCGTTAATAAAACTAAATTATCTAACCAAAAATGAAGCTGGTTTCATTGGTTGCGTTCACCAGAGCCAACAGTTTGCAAACGGTTCCCGATATTTTTGCTGGACACGGCGCTACATACAAACCTTTTTGGGGGCGGTCGCCATTTTTTGTAGCGCAAATATTTTACGCTCTCTGTGCGCTCACTTACGAACATCTGTATCATAGAGTAACCTTCAGAGTGTTAACTTAACAGGAAAATTTGTCCAGACGCTAAAAAAATTTATCTCACTTCATTATATAGACTGAAGGATGATACTATCTTTATCCATCAATCTGTAAAGTGTACTGAGAGGGCGCAAAACGCAATCAGAAATTTTACAGATTTCTATAGAATTTCCGGCGCGCAACTTTCAGGTTGACAGCTATCTGTGTTTAAACCAGCTTATGAACAAACTTTTTCCTGCTATTTATTACGTTTTTGTGTTTTTATTTAATGTTTATGTTAATTTTTCGTTTATGTTTATGTTATTGTTTCGTTCATGTAGGTCTTATTCTTTAGTGCGTCAATATTTTCGCTAGTAAAGTGTGTTTAAATTTAACTGTAAATTGTTATATTTTTGACCATTAGAAATTTTATATGAACTAACGTTTTACCTTTATAGTTGAATTGGTAAGTATATATTATCATTGATTTTACATCATTATTAAAAAGTTTGTAACCCTTTATTAAATTTGGAATTTTTGGTGAACGGTTAGACACCTATAACCATATAATATTATTCATTCTAAGTATTGCTTGTTTCTAAATATAAATTTGTCAAATATGCTATAATTTTTTAAATATGTATATGTTTTTACAGATTAATTTTATATAATGGTTTTCTGTTTGGTGTGTGGAAATGCTAACACAGAAGTCGAGCGCATGCATAATTTCCCTCAAAATCTCGAAAAGTGAGTGTTTTTGTATTTAAATTGCTATATAAAACTAGTTGAATTTTGTCGTAGATCGAAATTGTGGCAGGAAGCAGTGGGCATGCACTATAAGGGGGACTCATTGCACACCTCTTTTATTTGTAGCCAACACTTCAAAGTAGAAAGTTACGCGAATCTCCAAACACATCGTTTGTTAAAGAGCGCTGTTCCATCGCAATTTGTATCGGCTATTGACAATAAACAGACAACTTGGTCTTTTGATACTACAAATCATGCATCACCATCACCATCACCTCGCCAAGACTTTACTCTTTCACTCTCTACTCCTATTACTGAATCATCTACCACTGTTAATATGAGATCAACATCAGGGCACTTTCTTTCGTCTGGTTTGTCTACGTCTCGTAGAAAATACATATTTTCAAAAGATATTCCACTTCTTACACCCAGGGAGAAAACACTTACTGGCATTGTTCGCAGAACTAAAGATCACTTGAGGAAAGTTAAGAGACTGTGTAAACAAAGGGGCCACAATTTGAAAAGTTTATGTAACGATTTTGACAGTTCTTCTTCTGTGAAGAATTTATTTAAAGATTTGCCTACACAAACTGTGGATTTTATAATCGCGAAATTGCGGTGTGCCAAGAAAAATCCTAAAGGTAGGTGATGGACTTTGGATGAAAAGATCATGTCTTTGGCTCTCATGAAACGCAGTCCAAAATGTTACAACTTATTGCGACGATTTGTTTCTCTACCTTCACGTAAAACCATTGTATCCATATTAGAAAAGATTTCATTTGAAGCTGGTATAAATAAACACATTTTTTATTACATAAATGAAGCACTAAAAACATGTGGTCCTGAAGCTAGAAAATGTACCTTAGCATTTGATGAAATGGCTATTCGGGAACATTTGCAGTTTGATCCATCTGTGGATTGCATACGAGGTTTAGAAGACTTAGGAAACAAAGCGCCGTATGACAAAATTTGCCAATCATGCTCTTGTTTTTATGGCCCAAGGCATTGAACGTCGTTGGAAACAACCACTTGCTTTTTATTTTTCAAATGGTCCAATGACTGCTTCAGAATTAAAGCTTGCACTTTTAGAAGTTTTGCGATATGGGTACTAATAATGTAAAATTGTTGAAACAATTACATTCTAGTATTGAAAGGCTTTTTATAGAATGTAACGGAGCCAAAATCTACAGCATATTTGATGTCCCACATTTGTTGAAATGCTTTGTACGTTTATTTAGAAAATATTCAGTGCTTTTACAAGTAAATGTTGGTTATAAGTGCGAAATAATGAATGCGAGATACTCCGACATTGTAGAAGCATACACAATAGATCATGAATCACCATTTTGCTTTAGATCGCTTCACAAATTAAGAGACACTCACATCAAACCTAATATGCGAGATACTATGAAAGTAAAATTTGCTGCTCAAGTAATGAGTCGTTCGGTTTCTTCATACTTCTTTTCGTTAATCAGTCGAGGTTAGTATCATTTAGCAATTGATACCTAATAATATAAGTATTACGGAACTCCAGATTGATGCTTCTAGTCATAGCTCTAGCAGTATTTCTTTTACCGAAGTAAATAATTTAGTTCCTACCAGTTTTTGTGTTGAAGTCTAATAAGTTTTAACTTTCATCATTATTTTTAATTATAAATTTATTTTAATATAAAAATGATAAGCACACTTTTATTTTACTTAGATGAGTTTTTTTTTTGACTAATCGATTACTATTCTCTTTGGAAGGCAGATCTCTTTGAGTTCCTTTAAAAGCATTCTAAATAGTCAACATTAAATTATTGCTATCTTAGCCAATATTTTGCTGTAAAATTTATCAGCATCGTAATCTAAAATTACTTTTATTGTTACAGCTGCTTTACCACAAAGAACACTTGCAACTGCTACGTTTGTGTACCAGATGGATGAGTTGTTTGACAGTTTAAATGGCACTTCTAAAACTGCTCCTGATGGTAAAGATAAGCGCTGTTTTATATCTGCAGAAACCCCTCATTTGAAATACTGGACGCATGCTTACAAAATGGTTCGTGAATGGAGATTCCAGAGACTCACAAAAACAGGACTTCCAAACAATACTAAACCCCCATCACAAATTGGTTGGTTAACAACTTTAAAAGCAATTAAGGAAGTATGGAAAACATTGAGAAACTGTGGCTTTCAGTACATGCGTCCACGTTGTTTCAATCAAGATGCTCTTGAAAATTTATTTGGCGGTATACGATCTGCATGCGGCAACAATGAAAATCCTACAGTTACCCAATTTATAGCTGCTTTAAAAACGCAAATTATTCATGGATTGGTAAATCAAGGTATCCATGGTGGCAATTGCGAATAAGATGATGGAATTCTTCTAAGTAACTTACGTTCCTTTATTTCTATGGGATCTATTCATCATTCCACAAAACATATTGTTCAAGCTACAACTGACGCACAGGCTGATTCACACCAGATTGCAGAAATAGTAGCGGCCGTAACTACAGGAAAAGTAGAAACATTTTCTGTGGCATATGTGTCTGGGTACATTGCTTTTAGACTTCAGAAAGCAATTTATAATTGTGAAGAATGCTGTTCAGCTTTACTAGGCAACCCAGAACTTCCTTGTAATTTATTGCTATCGCATAAGGAATATTCTGAAAAAACTTGTAGACTTACTTATCCTTGAGAATATTTAGTAGCAAGTGTTGCTTATGCAGTACGTCAGTTGGAGGAAACCCTAACTACGATTTCTGGTAACTTTGGTATTGAAACCTATTGTTCTATTGTTCTCTCTGAAGTTGTGGATTTTTCTTGGATAACCTGTATACAGCATAAATCCTTTATTATATCTGCAATTACAAAATCTGTCTGTCGTATTGGTATCCCTTGGTTCTGTACTCGACGCAATCGTTCACATCAACATGCAAAGAAAAATTTCACAGCGTCAGCACGTAAATTTAAAAAGTTCCAGCATGTATGATTTAAACATTGATAAATTTCTGTGTAGAAACTGTTTAGAATTTAATAACATATATTATTTAAGTAACAAATAGGTTATAGAAATAGTAGGGGAACAAGGATATCTGGGGAAAAAGATAAGAGAAATAGAAGGGCAGAATACGTTTTGGGGCGTTTTTGGGGAATAGTATGGGATATATTACAAGCAGAGATAGGAAAAAAGAGGTAGATGTAGACCTAGATCAGATTGTGATAGATGCAGACTGTGCAAATTTCAGGGAAATCTGTAGGTTAGTTCAGAATAGGAAACAATGATGGTATGCGTCTAACCAGTTCCAGGACTGATGATGATGATTATTTAAGTGGTAGTTGTACTCATGAGGTGATGAAGAAAAAGTTAATTTGTGACAATTGCGTTTCGTTTTTAAATAGTGGTGGTAGTTTTTTAGAATCTCATACTTAACACAACAGTCTGACATGGGTGGTTTAAACTTTGTTTCACAAACTGTTTTTAATATGTTTATATTTACTGAATATTCTATTCAATTAAAAAAGGACAATTTATTACAACAAAAAGTTAGTTTTAAATGTATAAATGATAGTGTCGTACATAGATTTTATTCGAGTTTTCCGAAGTGTTGCGGATTGTTATTAGGTTTAATTAATCATTATATAAACATTAGAGGTTATTGATAAACACGAATTCATATCACTCAATTTAGCGACTCCATAGGCTCGTATTCAACATATTTGAGTTGTGCTTAATTAAATAAAAAAGCTTGAAAAATAACTCGATAATTGTGGACTGTATGTTTATTAAAAAGATTGAATAAATTGAATTTAACATTACCGTGCAACATAACACATGTGCATCGATAAAATAAATTTATAATACAAATTTTAATGTGAGAGCAATATAACCACGACCCGCCGTTATAATGAACGTGCTAATCCGAGCATGGTCAAACCGCAACTGCCTGGTTCATCGCGCAAACAACCCCTTCTTCTTTCAACAATGTAAGGATGGTTGCTCGTCGCTACCATAAACTGCCCGCGAGCACAAAATCACTCACTTCACAATAACTAATTTAACACTTACAAAAATCAAATAATAAAGTCAAAGATACAAGCAAAAGCGTGTGCAACATTCGAATCTTAAAAATAAAACTAAAGATAATAATTTTTGTAATAACCCTTAAAAAATTATTAATATCAAAAAAATCTACTCAGACCAAACTAATTACTAAGTATCCGATTCAATAGGAAGAATCGCAATTTTAGACACTGAAGTGACAAAAGTGCCATTTTTAGTTTTTAAGTGAACAACTCTAACCTTATTGTCTTTACCTGGTATAACCTTAATTATACGTGCTATCGCCCACTCTAATGGCGGTAGCTTATCATTTTTAATAAGAACTAACATACCTTCTTTTACATTCGGCATAACCTTTTTCCATTTTGGTCTGTTTTGCAACTGGCCTAAATAGTCCCTAGACCAAGCCTTCCAAAAACTATATTGTAATTGCGTACAAAGTTTCCAAAATTTAAGTTTGTTTATTGGCACATCTGAAACATTACCTTCTGGAATACAAGCTAAAGATCCACCAATTAAAAAATGGCTTGGCGTTAAACAAGACAAGTCTGACGGATCTTCAGTAAGGGCACACAATGGCCTTGAGTTCAACATGGCTTCTATTTGAATACAGACCGTGTTAAATTCCTCATAAGTCAATTTAGTCAGTTCAATTACCCTTTTTAAATGGTATCTGAACCCCTTTATGTTACTCTCCCACAACCCTCCAAAGTTTGGGCTATATGGTGGGATAAACGACCACTTTATACGAAATTCCCCTATATAACTTTGAAACTGCTGATTAGTATTTAAACAACTGTATAATTTTCTCAACTCATTATCAGCTCCTTTGAAGGTGCTCCCGTTGTCACTAAAAATCATTCGCGGTACACCTCTGCTACTCACAAACCTCTTTAAAGCATTTATAAATGTCTCAGTTTTCAAATCTGACACTACTTCTAAATGAATTGCTTTTGTTACAAAACAAACAAAAACTGCTACATAACCCTTTGTAAGAATCACTCTTCTGACTCTTGATTGCTTAATATAGAAGTGTCCAACAAAATCCACCCCAACTTTCTCAAACGGCCGAGCTATGTTCACTCGATCGTACGGCAAACTGCCCATTAGCTGCTTAGAAGCTTCAGACTTTAACTTCCAACAAATTAAACATTTAGCAATAACACTCTTAATTTCTCTAGTAGCATTTAATATCCAATATTGCTGTCTCAAAACTGACAATGTTAACTTTACACCGGCATGCAACAACCGTAAATGTTCGTTATTTATAATAATTTTTGTTATAAAACTTTTAGTAGGTAGAATTATTGGAAATTTATGTTGATACGAAAGTGCACTGTTATGCAGCCTCCCTCCTACACGCAACAATCCTTGCGAATCCAAAAACGGATTCAGTGATAATAATTTCGAATTACAAGATTTGCCTGCTTTAATTTCTGCAATCTCTTTTGTAAAATACTCCGTTTGTACTTGTTTTAATATAATCATACGCGATTCATCTATCTCTTCTATTGTTAAATTACTAATTTTTTTGTTAGTTTTATTCCTACAATTGTAAATAAAACGCAAGCAATATGCCAAAACTCTTTTCATTTTCATAAAATTTGAAAACTTTTCGAACAATGTCAATTTATCTTTACTCTGGACTACAACATTCACTACGGGCTTCATTTCTGGTAACATTTCACTAAACTCGGACGGCCGAAGGTATTTATCAATTGTACAATCAAGTGTCCCTCTCGAAACAAGATCAGCAGGATTTTCATTAGAACGGATATAACACCACATAAATTCGGACGTTAATTCCTGAATCAATTTAATTCTATTGGCGACATAAGTATTAAGTTTCCAATATTCTATTTTCAACCATGCTAATACAATTTTTGAATCGCAAAACAAAAAAACCTTTTGTATTTTATCCTTCAGCATACCAAAAATTCGATTTATATATCTTGCTAATATCGATGCCCCGTTTAATTCTAACCGCGGAATGCTTGTTTTATTTTTCAACGAATTTATTTTTGATTTGGAAGCTAACAATTTTATTTCCACTGTATTACTGACCGTAACTACTCGTACATAAACACAAGCACCTTGTGCAATTTGCGAAGCGTCACAAAATCCAACAAGTTCAATGGAAACAGCCTCGGAAAAATTTAAATATCTATTAATTTTAATTGCTGGCATGCACCTTAATCCCTGTGAAAATGATTCCCATTCCTCTTTCAATTTATCAGGTAATTCTGTGTCCCAGTCCAGACCTTGCAGCCCATATTTTTTGTATCAATAATTTTGCCACAGTAATAACTGGAGCCAAAAAGCCAAAAAGATCAAATAACCTGGCAATAAAGCCCAAAACAAATCTTTTGTTGCATGTTGCAGGAACGGTTTTCATTCCACAACTCATTATAAATTGATCCGTATTTACATCAAACGATAGACCTAGGGTTTTTAAAATACTCCCCTTTTCATTAGTAATATTTGTTTCTTCAAAATGTTGAAGTTGTCGTGGAATATTTCGTACTAATTCCACATGGTTGGAACACCATTTATGTAATTCAAATTTAGCTAAACCCAGTAATTTTATAAGTTCAGCTTGAGCTTGCAACAAACTTTCCTTATGATCTGCACCAAAAAGGCAGTCATCAACATAAGTATTAAAACGCAAAATAAACGAAGCTAAGGGAAATTCTGTTTCTCCCTCAATAGCTAATTGTAATAAACATCTCGTTGCTAAATGAGGACTGGATTTCAAGCCGAAAGGCACCCGTTTAAACTGCATAACCTGCAGCGGTTGATTTCTACTCTCTCTCCAAAGAAAATTTAAAAGTTTTCTGTGTGCAGGTTCTATCGAAATTTGCAAATACATCAGTTTTATATCCGCCATACAGACGTACCTATAAGTACGGAATAAAAGCAAAATGACAAATAATTCAGGCTGAACAATATCTCCATTGCACAAAATACTGTTCAAAGAAACACCAGTTTTTGTAGTGGCACTACCGTCCATTACAATTCTAAGTTTCGTCGTAATTTTGTCATCTCTTACTACACCATGATTAGGCAAAAAATACCAATTCTCATTATGTAATGTAAAGGGATCGACCTTCACATCTTCTATAAAACCTCTACTTAGAAATTCCTTAATAAATTGCGAAAATTTTAAATATAAACTTTCATTTGCTACAAATCGTTTTTCGAAGTTTTCAAAGCGCTTGAGTGCCATAGAAGCCGAATCTCCCAATTGGAACTCTTCTAAATTTACTTTTAAAGGTAAATCGACTTGGAACCGCCCGTCAACTCTTGAAAATTTATTTACAAAACACTGTTCTGCTATTTCATTTTCTGTCAGCGATTCTTGGTCATTTTTAATAAAAACATTTTCGGTTTCCCAAAACTTTTCCATCAACTGATTTAAATTTTCATCAGCATCAATTACCGCACTATGTAACGACACTGCGTGCCAACTAGCACCACATCT
The DNA here is from genome assembly GCA_036346225.1 of Platerodrilus igneus. Classification (NCBI taxonomy): domain Eukaryota; kingdom Metazoa; phylum Arthropoda; class Insecta; order Coleoptera; family Lycidae; genus Platerodrilus; species Platerodrilus igneus. Next base: position 24,098 of record JARFIW010000372.1, read on the forward strand.
TACTTTTGTAGTGAACTGCACTTTTCCACTCACAAAGTAACCAAAATAAGAATTCTGAAAATTAGGCTGATCTGTACCCATTTTTATATTTTGCGGAAGCAAAACCGAGAAAAAAATATCTGCTCCTAAAAGAATGTCTACCTCAGCTGACTCGAAAAATTTGTCATCAGCCAACGGCAAACCCCTTGGCAATTTAAAACTGCTGAAATCAAAACTTAGTTGAGGCAATTCAACTGTAATTTTCGGAATAACCCCGAAATCATGAGAAATTTCATAATTCCCATATCTCGAACGAATCGACAAGTCGATCCATTCTGAACACTCTGTCGAATTATCACAAATACCAGAAATTTGAGTTAATTTCTTTGTACGACAAGTGTCTAATCCCAATTTGTCACGCAATTTAACTGTAACAAAACTAGTCTGTGAGCCTGAATCTAACAAGGCTCGTGCCGAAAGTAATTCACCTTCAGCATTTTTTACTAATATTGATGCCGTAGGCAATAAAACAAACTCTGAAATAGTAGACTTTACTTTAGTTATCCCCTGAGCAGCTACCACATTATCTACCGCATTTAACTGAACATCCTTATGCAAATATGTGTGATGCTCCTTGGATTGGCATATAAAACATTTGAGATCAACAGAACAGGGTTGACCCACATGCACATTTAAACATATTTTACACACTTTGTTTTCCGAAATACATTTTTCTCTTTCCTGCATGCTTGCATTTTTAAATTGATCACACCTAAAAATTGGATGACCTCCATGCTTGCAAAATTTACAATTTACTGAGTTTGAATTCACTCTTTGTCTGCCTTTCTCAATTTTTTGCTTAAAAGATTTACCAGAATTCGGTACAGCAGTAATAGTGTTAGTTACAGGTTTAAAATGCGTTTGCTTATTAAATGTTTTGCTATTATTTTGAAGTTTGACACTCGATTTAGTTAATTCCGAATTCAAAGCCCTCCTATCCAAAAATTCTAAAAGTTCTTCCAAATTAGCCCTAGAATTAGGTTTTCTCTCATTTTGATAAGCTCGATTGCTATAAATGTCTAGCTTCGATAGTATAAGATAAACTATCATAGCATCCCAAATTGATTTCCCTAAATTTTTTAGATAAGCTACAGTTTGCCTTATTCTGGCTACAAAGTCCCGTAACATACCCGAGTCATTACAATTTGCAATTGATAATTCCATTAAATCTTTGATATAACAATCAATAATCAAATAATCATCCTTATACCTTTTTTGCAAAATATTCAGTGCCGTAGTATAAGAATTATTTTCCACGGGCAACGCAGAAATTAACCGCAATGGCTCATCCAGTAGATGTTTGCGTAAATACATTAATTTTTCGATATTTTCCAAATTTGGGTTTTTATCAATAAGAGTTATGAAAAGCTCAAAAAACGATTTAAAACCTTGAATTTGCCCCGAAAATATAGGTAATTGTAAGGCTTCCAATTTAATATTTCCTTTAGCAACATTATTTGTGCCATCACTAGAAGATCCCTCAGACCTGCCCTGCAATTTTAACAATCTTTTAAACTTAGCGTAAGTCGTTGTATACAATTTTTCAACCACCTCTGCTTCATCAAAATTATCTTCTACTTCAAATTCTTGCAACTGACAACAAACATGCATAAATTCTTGAAAATTACTTTTAATAAGCTCGAATTTAATATTTATTTCTTCAAAATCTAATTCTGCAATAGACATCGCTTCTGCCTCTAGGACGTAAAAATTCGCCCTAGTTATGTTATTCTTCAAAAATGAACGTTCACCTAACAAAGTTTTTTTACCCTTTGTCATGATGATAAATATAAATTTTTCACTCACACAATTTTAATTGCAATGAGTAACCTAATCTTTCTTGCTACCAGTATGTAATAAGTAAATATACTTGCAGTTCGTACAAAACCCAACTATTAGTAATTTTGTGTAAAACGGAAATTCCAGAACCAACACATTAAAATATAATTGCTTGTTTGGCCTACCTTTCTTATCTCCAGGCGAATACAGCTGTATACTATACCAAGGTCTCTGCTCGCCTCCAATATAACGACGTGCAGGTGCCTTTTGTCTATCCTTATTTACCGCACAGACAACAAACGAAATGAAAGCTTCTAATTCCTTGCATACACAATTCAAATTAAAACGTTAGTTCCACTGATATGACCGTTCGGAATTAATCAGTAAAACTTTATACAAATTTGTAAAGATATGACCATCTGGAATTAAATCAATACAAATTCGCACTGCACTATTTTTAATTTTAGAACACTTAAAATTCTTTCCAATAATATTTTGAATGCTCAATCGGATTGTTTATAATATGGCGAAAATTAATACCACATCCGACTTAATTAAACAATCATTTAAAACACGTAATAATTCACTACGCATCCGCTATCACGAATGGACCAATAAATATGATAAACACGAATTCTTATCACTCAATTTAGCAACTCCATAGGCTCGTATTCAACATATTTGAGTTGTGCTTAATTAAATAAAAAAGCTTGAAAAATAACTCGATAATTGTGGACTGTATGTTTATTAAAAAGATTGAATAAATTGAATTTAACATTACCGTGCAACATAACACATGTGCATCGATAAAATAAATTTATAATACAAATTTTAATGTGAGAGAAATATAACCACGACCCGCCGTTATAATGAACGTGCTAATCCGAGCATGGTCAAACCGCAACTGCCTGGTTCATCGCGCAAACAACCCCTTCTTCTTTCAACAATGTAAGGATGGTTGCTCGTCGCTACCAGTTATTCTATAACAAATTATCAAACTTGTATAAAGAAGACAACTTAAATTAAATTTTGTGTTTAACAACACAAAAATTTTGTTATAGTTGTCTGAACAAATTGTGTATTTCAATTTTTTGGCAAACTTTTGTCCTGGTTGTAGTCCTATTTGAAATGGACTATTGATTATAAATTATGTTTTAATTTCAAGAAATTTTTGTTATCCTAATGCAGATACCGTTTCAAGTTAAACTGATTTAAGATCATCGGTGTTCTAGAATGCAAATTATTGTTATCCTATCAAGTACAGAATCTGAGTTCGTTAGTTTATACTGATTCTTGTAAATCGTTTTATCTCAAAAATCTTTTAACTGATATTTATGTTAGCATTTCTAAGTCTTGTTATATAAGGATAATCAAAGTACAATTAATATTGCTACAGAATTTTGAGAATAACACAAGGTGCAATCAGATAAATAGAAAATTGCATTTTATTTTATAGGTAATAAGTAATTATTAATGTGAACTATGTACTAATGAATAGTTGACATATATATTCACAAAACCAATAGGTTGTGAAAAATTTAATCTTGTTATACAAACTTAATTTAATATTTGAGTAGAATTAACAGGCTTGAGCGAAGATGTCAGGATAAATAGTATTATTAGTCTGTAGCAAACCTGACTTGTCTGCTGTCGTTTATGGATTATTAATATTATTATTATGTGCTTGTTAAGAACTGTAAATAGTTAATAGTTGGTTGTGTTATTGTAGCATTTATTATTATTAGAAGTTATTTAAAATAAGGATCAAGGACTGTAGAAATCAAAATTTAAAAGAAAAATTTAATTTAATTATTTTGACAAGCCTAAAAATATTGGGGTAAATAGAAATCTTGGGGAGTTACACGCGGTTACAAGTAATTGTTAAAGGCCACAATGTAAGTGTATTCCAGACTAGCTATTATCCTGTATTAAGAGAATATTTTTAGGAAATTTGTAACGCTATTATAAAATTGACAACCTAACATTTTGTGTGAAGTTGAAAATAAAGCTGTTCATAAATTTAGTGTCTTAATAAAAGCTTGGGTCCAGTAGTCGGACAGCCCACCATAGAAAGACAATCCTACATATTGTGGTAAAGTTGCGACTTTGTACATCAACCGCAACGGCGTCGCAACATAAATTATAAATTTCATTTATAGACGTTGCTGCTTTATCAAATCCCGCAAGTTGAGATTGTAAAGCATAACGAAGCACATTATCCAACTGGAAGTGAACTAGTACAAACCATAATTACGAACAAGCAGAAAGATATTGTTGTTACACGGCAATCCAAACTGCACTGTAAAGAATGCAATGCGGTTGACGACAGCATGATGGTAGAGTGTAGTAACTGCTTCTCGTGGTTTCATTATCCTTGCGCTGATGTTAACAAAGATATCGTAGAGCAACCGGAAGTAACATGGAACTGCAGAAACTGTGCAAAAATGCCCAGGCATTCAAATACCGTCAACAATGACGAATCTCGTACCACACTTGCTGTCGGCGCACATGGTGCAACACCCAAAATGCATTCAAACTACAGATTAACTGGATATAATGCCAGGGAATGCCGTAGTAATCATATGGAATCAAAAGCGTCCTCGAGATCGGCGAATTCATCGGCCCGAAAACAGCGCCAGATATTAGAACTAGAAATTTTAGAAGAAGGGCGGAAATTACGAGAGGAGCGAAACCGGCAAGCTGAACTAGAAGAACGAGCTGCAAGAGAAAGAAGATGCCTGCATCAAGAAAAATAAGACGAACTATATCTACAAGCAAAGCTCGATATTATCACAGGCAGTGCCAAATCATCGCTATGCTCCGCGACCGCTGAAACAGTTACATCGAAAGAAAATCGGGTAATGCAATGGGTTCAGGAGCAAGCCAATATCAATGAGGAGGTTAGCAGAGAAAGAAAAGAGCGAAATTTGGTAAACAATACTAGTAAAGTTGACAACTTTGATTTGACGTACCAATTGAACGTAGATTCGAAAGCAACTAACTACGTTCAACCAATGGACGATAAATCTAATAATAGTTACAGCTATGTGCTAAATCGGTTGTACACGCGGAAAGTGGAGCTAAAACGCCATGGTTTAAAGAAAATAAGCCTCGCGATTATTTCAGTAGCGCAAACCTTCAAAGGCTACAGCTAGATAGTAAACAGAAAACGGGGCCCACGAAGGCTCAGCTATCGATGCGCCAAGCTCTCGCAAAATTTGAATCATTGCCCATCTTTTCTGGTGAAGCACATGAGTGGCCATCGTTTATATCCCAATATGTAAGAACTACTCGACAGTGCGGTTATACCGATGAAGACAACCTTATAAGACTTCAGCGGTGTCTAAAAGAAAAAGCGCTCAGTGCCGTTGGCGGTCAGCTAGCATATGCAGAAACCATCCCACATGTAATGAACACTTTGAATACATTGTTTGGCAGACCGGAGATACTACTGACATCAATGATGCAAAAAATAAAATCCGGACCACCAATTAATCCAGAACGTCTAGATACGTTGATACAGTTTTCACTATCAGTTCAACATTTATGTGCCACTATAAGAGCGGCGGATTTAGTAGCTCATCTGAACAATCCCATGCTGCTAAATGAACTAGTTAACAAAGTACCAGTCAGCTACCAAATAGAATGGGCTAAATATAAATCAGCACTAACGCATAACTGTCCCAACCTAGCAGACTTTAATGAGTGGTTACGCAGTCTAGCTGATACAGTCAGCACCCTAATCCCTCCGGTGAATAACGTCAGACTGGATCCGGAAGAAAGACATTCTAAACGCTTTCAATCACGGCGCGAGTACGTTCATCACGCTACAAATCGCCGAAATAAATCTGACGCTAGTAAAAAAATTGCAGCAGATGCTATGGAAGATGGAAAACATTTTGTTGTGTGTGACGCAGCGGAACATCAGAGCGTACTGGAATGTGCAAGCTTTAAATTACTAACGGTTCAACAGCGCTGGGAACAATTGCGAAAGAACAAACTGTGTAAAAAGTGCCTTCGCAGGATCGCAGGCACAATCCTATGTACTGTAGATCGTATAAAGAATGTGGCGTAAACGGATGCAAGTTTAAACATCACTACTTGCTACATGATCAGGCAACGCATACCGCCGAAGAACAATCGAAAGTCGTTTCGGATACAGCCAATATTGTCAGTATACACCGCCCTCAAAATGCCAAGTTACTGTTCCGTGTGGTACCCGTGATTTTATATGGAAAGTCAGTGAGCGTGCATACTTACGCGTTTTTTGACGAAGGGTCATCTATCACATTAATGGAAAAGCAGTTGGCGGATCAACTGCAATTAACTGGTGGACCTACCGAAAAGCTGTGTTTGACATGGACAAGTGGAGTAACACATGAAGAACCGGATAGTCGAACGGTAACAGTAGCAAATTCAGGCAAATACAGTGGAGCCAAAAGGTATAAGATTCATAGTGTAAGAACAATTAAATCATTGAATCTTCCCACACAATCGTTAATCATCGGAAATATGCAGAGTGCATACCCTCATCTAAAAGGTTTGCCCATCGCCTATTATGAAAATGCAGTCCCTCAAATACTAATCGGAGTTCAACATGCAAATTTAGGTGTATCAATTCGTACTATAGAAGGCGATTGGGGGGAACCAATTGCGACATTAACCAAATTAGGATGGACGTTGCACGGTCCCGTAAAGAAGGAACAACCGGTCGGAAATGGTTCTCCGAATGGGTTGTATCTGCACTTTCATATCCACGATAACTCCACTGACGATATCGACTTACATAACGCAATAAAAGACTTCTTCTCCACCGAAAACTTTGGTGTGAAAAAACCGGACGCAATGTTGGAATCAGCAGATGATACGCGAGCCCGTCGACTACTAATCGAAACGACATGCAAAATGGGTGACCGATATACAACGGGATTGTTATGGCGATATGACAACGTTAAATTTCCTGACAGTTTTAGCATGGCACGACATCGATTACTTTGTTTGGAAAGAAAAATGGAGAAAAATCCCAATCTAAAAACAATTATTTCAAGACAAATTGACGAATACGTTATCAAAGGTTATGCTCGAAAACTAACACCGAATGAAGTTCATAGGGAAAACCCGAAGAAGTGGTACTTACCTATATTTACTGTTGCGAACCCTAACAAACCTGAAAAAGTCAGACTCGTGTGGGAAGCTGCTGCAACAGTGCAGGGTGTGTCATTGAACTCGATGCTGCTACCAGGACCCGACTTTCTTACATCGTTATTTGAAGTTTTGCTCCGGTTTAGAGAGCAACGATTCGCAATAGCAGGCGACATAAAAGAAATGTACCACCAAATTAAGATTAACGAAGACGATCAGGATTCACAAAGATTTTTATGGCGTGATGGAGATGCGAACAGAGAACCGGATGTCTACGTAATGTGCGTTATGACTTTTGGGGCAACGTGTTCTCCGTGTGCCGCCCATTTTGTAAAAAACAGTAATGCAAAACTGTTTGATAAAGAGCATCCTCGAGCAGTCGCAGCAATCATTAACAATCATTATGTAGTACTGCGGAGTCCATCGACGTTGCAAGAGCAGTGATAAAAGTACATGCTTCTGCAGGTTTTAAAATCCGAAATTTTGTCTCTAATTCTGAACATATTTTAGAAGCTCTGGGCGAAGCAAGCGGTGGTGTACCGAAAAACATAAGTTTCAACACTGCTACAGATGGTGCGAAACTATTGGGAATGTGGTGGTCAGAATCCACAGATATGTTTTTTTATGTCATAAACTACAAGTGTATGAACATGGAAATATTGGATGGCACTAGACGACCAACCAAACGTGAAGTTTTGCGAGCCCTAATGATGATATTCGATCCTCTTGGATTGATTGCCTTCTTCCTGGTATATATAAAAATGTTGCTGCAGGATATTTGGAAATCATCTATTGACTGGGATGATCGTATAACAGAGAGACAGTATACTAAATGGATGAAGTGGATAAAGGTTTTACCAAAGTTGAAGGACGTTAGAATTCCAAGATGGTATGCACTAAGTGATTATCATTCAGTTCAACTGCACGTGTTTGTGGACGCAAGCGAAAATGCATTTGCTGCACTAGCATACTTTAGATTCGAAGGTGAAAACGGGGTTACAATCGCTTTGGTCAGTGCGAAAACAAAAGTTGCGCCTCTTAAACAATTGTCAGTACCACGTTTCGAATTGCAAGCAGCTGTTTTAGGAGCACGTCTTGCATGCACAATTTGCAAAAGCCATAACATCGTTCCAAAAAGTAAGACCTTTTGGTCAGATTCACAAGATGTCTTGTCATGGTTGCGATCACAGCATCGAAAATATCGTCAGTTTGTAGCGTTAAGAGTAGGCGAAATACTTGAGACAGCGGATGTAAAAGATTGGCGGTGGGTTCCCACAAAGCATAACGTCGCTGATGAAGGTACTAAATGGAAAGAGCAGCCGCATATATCTTCCACTAGCCGTTGGTTTCAAGGCCCCGAATTCCTAACAAAGCCAGAATCCGAGTGGCCACACAAGGAACTCAACATTACAGACACTGACAAAGAAGTAGTGCATCAACTGACCCACGTACTAGACAATTCATCGCAAATCACGCTAAACTTTAAGAACTTTTCTAAATGGCAAAGATTGGTAAGGACGCAAGCTTGGGTACTTAGATTTTTTAAAATTGCGAAAAGGACGCATTTGAAGGACGAGAAGGGTGAATTAACTACTCAGGAGATAGAGGAAGCTGAAAAGTAAATATATAGAATGATACAAGCTGAAGCTTTTGGTGATGAGATCTGGCAAAGAAAGCGAAACCCAAACGTGTCGATCCACAAAACAAGCCGGCTATACAAACTGTCCCCATTTCTTGATGGGTCGTCAGTCCTAAGCATGAAGGGTAGAACTACGTTGGCAGATATATCGTACGAGGCAAAAAATCCTATATTCTTGCCACGGGACCACCCTATTACCGACTTAATTATTAGATATTACCACAAAAAGCATCACCACCATAATAGGGAGACGACGGTGAATGAAATACGGCAAAAATATGTTATACCTCAGCTACAAACTAAAGTTAAAAAAATCTGTACTAACTGCCAGTTTTGTAAAAATTATCGAACTATACCAAAGGTACCAGAAAGTGCAGATCACCCTAAAGCGCGGCTTGCAGCCTTTACACGACCATTCTCCTACGTCGGAGTTGACTACTTTGGGCCAATGGAAATTGTTAATGGACGAAAAGTTGATAGGCGATGGGGAGTACTCTTCACATGTCTCACTGTAAGAGCAGTACACATTGAAGTAGCTCATTCGCTGAGTAAATCATCCTGTATAATGGCTATTCGAAATTTCGAACTACAGCGCGAGTTATGTATCCCCCAATTACCTATATATATATATTGATATATTGAATCTAATAGGAATTATTAGAAATTGTTAAATAAAAGTATAAGTTCAATGCAACATTGTAACACAAGGATAACCCAGAGAGGTTATCGACAGTTCATGAGAACGGACATGCAACTTTGCATCCGTGAGGGCAGTGATATTGCAGGTGGCAGGTCCCGGCGGTCAACAGACCGCAATTACTTAGAATTAAGTTGTTACATTGTAATAAAGTGTACAATTAAGAAAAACGCAGACATGAGATCTGCAAGTTCCCACAAGCCGTGTGAGGGGCAGGTTATTATAAAAAGCCCGGGAGCTCAATGCCCGGCAGTCAGTCTTCGAACTCCATACTTCGTTGTTCAAGCTACTCACCAGTACAATTAAGTATTATTTTTATTAAAGTTATTATGTACAAGTTATTCCAAATTTCACCATAATTTCTGTTTCAAATTAAAATAAATGTGTTAAGAGTTTGAAGTTGTTTTTTTAAAAGCACAGCTCCAAAGGCCCGAACCTTAACTGGCGCAGTCGTAACGGATGTCAAAAGGGCACTGAAAATCCAAAAATCGGAAGATTGGTGACCAAGAATTTTAATTCGAAATTTTGGCAGAACCCAAACCAAGTTGGAGGAAGAACACAAATCGTCTAAATCCAGCAACAAACCAAGTTGGACGCAGAACAAGAATCGTCTAAATCCAACAAACAAACCAAGGTGGACAAGATACAGAATCGATCGAGCCCACCAAAGAAACAGATGAAATTAATGTAAGTTCATTTCCATACCTTTTTTTTTAACCAAAAAATATAATTGATATATGCTAGTATTATAATTATTGATTACCATTTATTATTATTGTTTTATGAATTTATTTTATGAATATTGTTTTGAAAATAATTACAAAGTGATGTATTTCCAAAAGAAAAAACGAGACTGTATAACATTTTATGAAACTTGAATGTTAAAGAGATATTTTTTCTTTAAAAAGCAAATGAGACTTGAATTTTAAAAGAGATTTTCCTTTAAAAAGTAAATGAGAATTGATATTAAGAGATTCTTACCACAATTATTAAAAACAAACTCAAAATAATCCAAAAAATAACGGGCGCACATTCACTAACACCAAAATAAGAAACATTAACTAGCGCGATTCAAACCCACGTTTTCAATCCGGTAAAATAAAAACACAGAACGCAAAATTAATTTCAAAGCTAATTCGAACAAACAGTCACGGAACGATTAATTAAAACATTGACCTCTATAAAACTGTGTGAACCACAGCAAGAGCATTCTGCATTAACTAAAAACTACGGTAACCTAAAACCACTGTAATCTAAAACGCCATCCGAAGAAAGCAAGAAGCACCTTTATTATACAATTAAAACCTCAGATAAATCGCTTTCAGAATCCTTGCACAGTACTAAAGTATAACTTCAATAACGCAATTTGCATCATAAGTAATAAACTCATCACGACATAATAAAGCAATGCAGTTTTGCATTCAATACCTACAAGTAATTAATCCATAAAAGCGTGTACTATTGCAACAAACACGGTATAAAATCTAAAGGTCTTTCAATTAACTAATCAGCATTTATAAAGTGCATTATTCCAATACGAATACAGAATAACGCTAAACGTTATCATACGCTCATAATTGTAACCTGAAAACGCACATAACGGAGAGTTCAATTACAAGTCGTGAACACCGAGATATTTAAAAATAAAACTAGACATAACACTTTATGCAAAGTACGGAAAGTAAATTAGTAATTCCTATAAATTTCTATTAACACCTGTAAGTGTTAATAATCTCAACAAGTATAGTCATATGTACGCAATTATTACAAAGTAACAAAGATTATATCCTTAGGTATTCAATTTCAACAATAGAGTGTAGAAGCAATTAACCTCAAGTTATAATTAGAATACAAGACAGACGAACTGTACGTTTATGCAACTCGAAACCCACGGAAAGAGTATTAATTACGAGTTAACAGAACTGAACTAACGCAAAACAGAGTAAATACCGAGAGAAATTATTCTTCAGAAAGATAAAAAACAAGCAAATCCAAGACTACGGTAATTAAATTCAACATTATTGAATACAGATCTCACAAGTACATCACCGCACTGTGTAATTAAATAGAAATAACAGCGACTACGATTTTAAAAATAACTCTACGCAATCCAAACGTAAAATTAACAAATCCTGACCAAAAATAACGCTGAAAAATAGCAAAATAAATCTCAATCTCTACAAAAATTTGAAATTACCTAATCTAATTAGAAAACTAATAAACCCAAACCGAAACTAACGTTTCAAATAGGAAAATCATCCCCAATTTTTACAGAATTCAAAATTACCCAATCTAAATGAAAAATTAACAAACTAAAACCAAAATTAACGTTTCAAATAGCTAAATCAACATCAATTTTTACAAAATTCGAAATTATTCAATTCAAAAGAAAAATTAATACATCCCAAGCATAATTAACGCTATAAATAGCAAAAACAACCCCAATTTCTACAAAATTTGAAATTTTACAACGCAAACGGAAAATCAGTAAATCCGAAGCAAAAATAACAATAAAAATAGCGAAATAAACCTCAATTCAAAAAAAAAAAAATTTTTTTTTGAAATTTCCCAAAATCGAAAACAACCCTTAACCAACATGAGTAACACAGACATGCGACTCTATTTGGAGACAATACAGACATTTGATGGCACGCAGGCCCATCTCTCAAATTTCATTGGAGCATCTGAAATGTTCCTAAAAACCTTCTACAAACCCGGAGATAACGAAAGAAATTCATTACTTATTCGCTTAATAATTAGTAAACTAACCGGAAGGGCACTAACCTTAATCGCCAATAGGGACGATTTACAGGAATGGCAGGAGTTTAAACAGCTACTAATTGCATATTTTGGAGACCAACGTAACATAAAATGCCTGGTACGAGACCTAATAAACCTTAGAATGGAACACAATCAATCCCCCTACCAATTCGGAATGAAATGCCAAGACGTGAGAAGTTTAATTTTAACAAAATTAAAAATCGAAGAACCCGATCAAAACGTTAGACATTTAAAAACAAAAATGTATGACGAAATGGCACTAGACACGTATATAAACGCATTACCAGAACGACTATCGGATAAAATCAGATTCCAACGACCCCAAAATCTAGAAGAAGCTATGAACCTAGTCATAGAAGAAGAAAATGTAATGTATTACCGCAACAGACTATACAATCCCAACGCGAATAAAAGTTATTCACCAATAAAAACCATACAAGCTACCAGACAAACAACCCCTCAACAAAAATTCACACTCTTTAACGCACAAACAAATCAACCGCGAATTAATAACCCAAGTTTCAACAATACGAATTTTAATAATCAATATAAACATTTTTCAAAACCAACGTTTAACCCAACTTTTACGAAACCCGCATTCCAACCAAGATTTAATCAAAACCTAAACCAACAAAGACCAGCATTCAACGCAAACCCTAATAGAAATACACCAATGACTAATAATAATAACAACCCTAATAATTATTACAAACCAACACCAATGGATACCTCATCTGGTAACACCAGACAAAATACAAAGATAACACATATCCGACCAAACCCTCATCAGAAACGTAATTTTACATCGGAAGAATTATTCCATCAAGAAATAGAAAAATTTGACACTGACCAGAATAATTACATTGAGACACCTACGAACAATGAATCAAACCATGCAGAAACTTACGAACGTGACGAACAATACGTAACTTACGAGGAGTACGACGAAGAAAACTCGAATTCAAATTTTCAAATGGACCCATTCATAGACAACCAAACTTAATAAACTTAAATAACATAAATCACTTAGTATTACCATACATAGAAATACCCCACGCCAAATTCAAACTATTAATCGACACTGGATCCTCTAAAACATTAATTAGCCCCAGAACCGTACAAAAACATTATCTAGATTATGTAGAAAGAGAACCATTTAAAATTAAAACAGCTCACCAAACAACACTACACCAATTCGTAGCCAATATACCCTTACCGAGAACATTTAATGTTAAAATGAAACATAAATTTTGTGTATTCGAATTTAACGACAAATATGACGGATTAATCGGAATGGACCTTCTAAGAAAATTAGGAGCCAACATTGACATTAAAAATCGCTTATTAAGGACAAAATACGGAAAAATCCCAATTAAATTTCAAAACACACAAGTTGAACAAAAATACACTATAGAACCCCGAACGGAAAGAAAAATAAAAATCCCAGTAAAATCTAACAAAAATTTAGGAATAATAAATCATATGACATTTCAACAAGGAGTAGAAACCCCAACTGCCTTAGTTCAAATAGAAGATAATTTTGCAACCACAACAATATTAAATTCAAACGACTATCCCGTAGAATTATCACTGACAGACCCAATTAACGTAGAAGAACTAAATTTTAACGAAATGGAAATAGACGAAAATTTAGAAAACGATTACAACCCAATAGAACATGATGAAATGTTAAGAGAAAATTTAACTAACATCCGCTTCAATACCGACATCAATCAAGAAGAAGAAAGAGCAATTAAAAACTTATGTTTTGAATACCGATACATATTCCACTGTGAAGGAATACCATTAACATTCACCAACACAGTAAAACATAATATCGAGTTAACAGACAATAAACCAATCTTTACAAAAGCATATAGACTACCTCATGCAAGCCAAGAAGAAGCTGACAGACAAGTAGCAGACTTATTAGACCAAGACATAATCCAGCACTCCAATTCACCATGGAGCAGCCCCGTGTTAATAGTACCTAAGAAATTAGACGCAACCGGAAAGAGAAAGTACAGAATGGTAATAGATTATAGAAAGTTAAATGAAAAAACGGTAGATGACAAATATCCACTACCAAATATTACCGAAATTTTAGACAAATTAGGCAAATGTCAATATTTTACAACATTAGACCTAGCATCAGGATATCATCAGGTAGAGATGGAAGAAAAGGATATATCAAAAACAGCCTTCAGCACACCTAGAGGACATTACGAGTACAAACGAATGCCATTTGGATTAAAGAACGCACCTGCTACTTTCCAGAGAGTCATGGACAATATATTACGAGGAATACACAATGAAAAATGCCTTGTATACCTTGATGACATCATAGTTTATTCCACATCATTGGTAGAACACATAGAAAGATTGAAAGAAGTATTCGAAAGACTTAGACAAGCACATTTTAAAGTACAATTAGACAAAAGTGAATTTTACAAAAGAAGTATCATTTTAGGACATGTAATAACACCCCAAGGAGTAATGCCAAATTCAGACAAAACAAATGCAGTTCTAAATTACCCATTACCAAAGATAAACAAAGAAATTAAAGGATTTCTAGGACTTAGTGGTTACTACCACAAATTCATTAAAGGTTACGCTCAGATAACCAAACCCCTGACAAACTGTTTAAAAAAGGGAAACAAAATTGAACACACCCCGGAATTTATTAAAGCCGTAGACAAAATTAAAAACATATTAACGAATCACCCTGTATTAGAATACCCAAACTTTACAAAACCATTTATACTGACGACAGACGCATCGAATGTAGCATTAGGCGCAGTATTGAGCCAAGGAAAAGTAGGTAGCGATAAACCTATCAGCTACGCATCCAGAACCCTAAATGAAACCGAACAAAAATATGGCACTATAGAAAAAGAGTTATTAGCCATAATTTGGGCAACAAAATATTTTAGACCTTACTTATACGGAAGAAAATTTTACATATACACCGATCATAGACCACTAGTATGGCTATGCAAACTGAAAGAACCGAATTCAAAATTACAGAGATGGAGAATCAGACTCGAAGAGTATGATTACGAAATTATATATAAAAAGGGAATTTATAACAACAACGCAGACGCTTTAAGCCGAATCCAACTCAATGCATTAGAAACGGAATCCATTATAGGAAACGTAGACGAAGCAGAAATAAGAGAAGATCCAGACGAGATCGACACGATACATTCGACACAAAACGAAGAACCAAAAAACGCGATTAAAATTTTAAACGAAGCAATCGATATGAAACCCAATAAATTTATAATAACCGAAGTTTTAAATAACCCCAATCCAGTAAAATATACAAAAGTAGATAACAAAAAGATATACCAAATTCAAATAACTAAAGATGACAACGAGGAACAAATAATTAAAATTCTAAAAGAATACACCCCGAGAAAAACGATTTTATTTTTATTTCAACACCGAACATTTATACCAAAGATTTTCAGAATTATACATTAAACTATTCAACAACTCTGGACCTGAAGTCATCAGATGTACTAGAAAACTAATAACACTAGACGACCCTGACGAAATAAACGATGTAATTAGAAATCAACACGAAGAAAAACCAACCATCGTGGAATTAACGAAACAATAAAACAACTCATAAGACGTTATTTTTAAAGACATGAAGGACTTGACCACAGATTTCATTAACCAATGCGAATTATGTGACAAAGCGAAATACGATAGGAAACCCCAAAGATACCCTTAATGTTAACCAAAACACCGACAAACCATTTCAAAACTACATGCCGATACTCTAGTAGTAGAAGCACAAAACTATCTAACAATTATAGACGCATTTACAAAAATAGGCCAAGCAATACCAATCACATCCAAAAATAGCATTGACGTGACCCAAGGATTTTTACAATATTTCACATTTTACGGAACACCCGAATCAATCACTTTAGACAATGGTAGCGAATTTAAAAATGAGACAATACAAAACACTTTAGAACTACACAAAATAAAAATTCATTTCATAACGGAAAACCACCCTGAATCAAAAGGACTAATCGAACGATTACATTTAACTCTGTTAGAACAAATTCGATTATTAAGAATAAATTATAAAAAGGAACATATAACCAATTTAATGTCATACGCACTAATCGCCTATAATAACACAATTCACTCATCAACAAATTTTACACCCTTAGAATTAACCTTAGGACATTCAGATTCACGAAATCCCTATGACATACACTACAATAAAGAAGTATATCAACAATATGCGAAAGATCACAAACAAAAACTAAAAATAACTTATGACAAAGTAAAAGATAAATTAGAGAACGATAAAGAACGTATCATCACAACCCGAAATAAAAATACCGACTCAAATAAATTTTCAATAGGACAAACCGTGTATGAGAAAAACTTTCAAAGCAAGCGACATAAAACAGCACCCAGAAATTTAGGACCATTTAAAATTAAGAAAATATCAGATAAAAACATAGCAGTAGTAGACAACGGTAAAATAACAAAGTACATTCATTTGAAAAACCTAAGACACCCTGTAATTTCAGATGGACAGTCATCACCCTTACCGTCAACCTCCACCCAGGTAGAACGGACAACCAAGTAATAATAGAAGATATAAAAAACAACCCCGGTATACTACCAATTAAATTAGGCAGTATGCAAAACACGATCGACTATTGGACATTCGCACAAAAATTCGACCTAACGAAATTAAAACAAGAATTTCAAACAATCACAGAAAACTATGACCGATTAAAACAATCAATGGACACAGCAAAATTCGGAAAAGAATACGCAATAGAAATGATGAATTACAACAGTATAATAGAAAGCATTTTAAGAAACATAGAAGATAAACTTAATAGACTAATACCCAACGAACAAACTACGAGACGAAAAGAGGACTAATCAACGGATTAGGTAACATAATAAAAGCTATCACAGGCAATTTAGATAACCAAGACGCAGAACGTTATGACAACACAATACAACAATTAATTGAGAATCAAAACGACATAAAAACCATAATCAGCAACCAATTATCGTTAACCCAATCAACGATTATAAAGTTCAACGAAACATTGAGAAAGTTAGTAATAAATCAGGACAGTATAGCCAACCGAATGCAAACCCTTGAAACCACCATGCAAACTACCTCGTTAGGCATGCGAGATTTAATTAGATTTAATACAATATTTACTCAAATAATATCCACCCTTACTTTAATGCAACAAATTTTAGCAACGTTAGAAAACGCAGTAACATTTGCAAAACTAAATACCTTACACTCTAGTATTATTGAACCAACCGATTTATTAAACGAATTAATAAGAATTAAATCACTTATAATTAACAGTAAATTACCTTTTGATGTAACAGAATCGAACATTCTAATATTTGAAAAGATAGCTATAGTAAAAGGCTACATTAAGAATAACGAAATAATATTTTTAATAGAAATCCCGATAGTAGAAAGTAACAATTATCATTATTATCATTTATTTGCTTTTCCAACAAAAGTTACTAGCACATACCAAGTAATCATACCCAAAACCAAATTCCTATCCCTAAATGAACTGAGATATGGTTATACAAACGAAAAATGTACTGAAGTAACACCAAACCAATATTTATGTCAATCGATGACGACAACAACCATTCAAGAAGACAGCCCTTGTGAAGTACAACTATTAAAATTCTCAAATCATTACGAAAACTGTGAATCCAAACAAGTGCAAATAACTAATATGAAAATTCAAAAAGTTACAGATAACAAATGGATAGCCATTTTCCCAACAGAAGTAATAGCAACCATCCACTGCAATCAAGATGAAAATAACCAAGCATTAATCGGAAGCAAACTAATTACCCTCAAAGAAGATTGTTATGTGAAATTGAAAGATGAAGTAATCAGAGTTTACCAAGATCCCATAGCAACAAAGAAACTTGCAAACCTACCGGAACTGCAGTTCAAGATACAAGAAGAAGACGAAGAAATAATCAAGAAACCTATGAAGCTAGAGCATCTAGACTTAGACGATCTCAACCACGCCGTGAAGTTAGTGGAAAGTTATAAAGAACAATTAAATGAACTCAAAACTCCAAAGTTACATTATAATAATATAAGTGTTTGGGCAATTGTATTAATCATTTTAATAATTTTTGTAATTATATATGTATTTTACAAAATGTACCTTAGATATAAGAATGAAGGAAACAGTTCTAGATTTAAGGAAACAAAGAGAAAAAAGGAAACAATAAGTATACCCTTAGAAACAATGAATTTTAAATGAATTATGAATTTTATGTATTTAAAAATTAAGAAAAACCTTAATTTTTCATTTACGGTGGGAGGAGTTATGTATCCCCCAATTACCTATATATATTGATATATTGAATCTAATAGGAATTATTAGAAATTGTTAAATAAAAGTATAAGTTCAATGCAACATTGTAACACAAGGACAACCCAGAGAGGTTATCGACAGTTCATGAGAACGGACATGCAACTTTGCATCCGTGAGGGCAGTGATACTGCAGGTGGCAGGTCACAGGCGGTCAACAGACCGCAATTACTTAGAATTAAGTTGTTACATTGTAATAAAGTGTACAATTAAGAAAAACGCAGACATGAGATCTGCAAGTTCCCACAAGCCGTGTGAGGGGCAGGTTATTATAAAAAGCCCGGGAGCTCAATGCCCGGCAGTCAGTCTTCGAACTCCATACTTCGTTGTTCAAGCTACTCACCAGTACAATTAAGTATTATTTTTATTAAAGTTATTATGTACAAGTTATTCCAAATTTCACCATAATTTCTGTTTCAAATTAAAATAAATGTGTTAAGAGTTTGAAGTTGTTTTTTTAAAAACACAGCTCCAAAGGCCCGAACCTTAACTCGCGGAATGCCAATAGAAATAAGGACAGATAACGGAACGAATTTTCGCGGCGTACATAATGAATTAAAAAGACAACTAAAGAGCATACATCCGGACGACTATAAGAGGGCATTCCAAAATATTAATTGGAAATTCGATCCACCGTCGGCACCCCAAATGGGTGGTTGCTGGGAACGTCTCGTACGGTCTGTAAAGAAATGCGTGATGTTGACGATGCCAAGCAGACGACCAGATGACGAGACCTTAAGAAACTTTCTGAAAAAAGCGGAACACATCGTTAATTCTAGGGCTCTAACGTACATTCCTACAGACCTAGAAAATGAAGAAGCGTTGACGCCGAACCACTTTTTAGTTGGGTCTTCGAGTGGTGTTAAGCCGACTGGCGAATATACCGACGACGTTCTGATACTGCGTAGAAACTGGGAAATCTCTCAAAGACTAGCAGATCATTTTTGGAAGCGTTGGGTGATTGAGTACATGCCGGATCTGACTCGTAGAACGAAATGGTTCGAGAAAGTGAAACCTATTGAGGTCGGCGATGTGGTGATTATAATGGATGAAGACAAGCGAAATTCGTGGAAAATAGGCATTATATTGGAAACAGTGAGTGGCGGAAATAGTGACCAAATACGACAAGTTATTATACGAACGTCCGACGGAATTTTTCGAAGACCGGCAGCAAAAGTTGCTGTGTTAGAAGTTAGTAAGCAGAACCTCGGTGCCGGTTCAACTTACCAGGGGGGAGTATGTTAAGAACTGTAAATAGTTAATAGTTGGTTGTGTTATTGTAGCATTTATTATTATTAGAAGTTATTTAAAAATAAGGATCAAGGACTGTAGAAATCAAAATTTAAAAGAAAAATTTAATTTAATTATTTTGACAAGCCTAAAAATATTGGGGTAAATAGAAATCTTGGGGAGTTACACGCGGTTACAAGTAATTGTTAAAGGCCACAATGTAAGTGTATTCCAGACTAGCTATTATCCTGTATTAAGAGAATATTTTAGGAAATTTATAACGCTATTATAAAATTGACAACCTAACATTTTGTGTGAAGTTGAAAATAAAGCTGTTCATAAATTTAGTGTCTTAATAAAAGCTTGGGTCCAGTAGTCGGACAGCCCACCATAGAAAGACAATCCTACATATTGTGGTAAAGTTGCGACTTTGTACATCAACCGCAACGGCGCCGCAACAGTGCTGATAGTAGACAGGTATGTACAAGCTCAAGTGTTTGTACTTCTAACAAAATATTATATAAGAACGTTTATTTACTAAGTTGTGCAACATTTAACTGTATAATGTTAACATTAGTCTTATTGAATTAAGGCATCTTTTATAGTAGATTTTATCTATGGGGGAATCGGATCATCCTGTAAAATAATGTTTATATAATATATTTCTAAGCATGTAATCTATATTATAAAATGTGGAAGTGGAATTATGTTATATCATTCACTTTTTGCAAATTGTGTCTTTTAAAAAATAGTTTTGCATAAAAATATATATTGAAGACCACGTAGAATTATTTTTCATTAAGTTTATTCAACACTAGTAGAGTTAAAATTGACTTAGTAAAGTTGAAAACAACAAAGTGTTGAAACATTAGATACAATTCGAGACCAAATCACCAAATGTAAAATTTTAATAATTAATACAAAAAGGAAATTAAAATTTTACATTGCATGGTGATTTAATCTTGAGTTGTATTTTAAGTTTTAAATAAAATTTTCCTACAGTTTATTTGAAATTCCTGCCAAATTCCCGCCAAATAATTTGAATTAAAGTGTTTCCGCCATTTCCTCCCACCTACATTTGTGGCGCCCCTCAGTACACTTTAAAACTGTGTAAGAAAGATGAAAGTATATAAAATTGATATCTCTGTCTCTCTTGCAGCGGATAAAAAATTAACATTAAGTTAACACTGAAGGTTACTCTATGATCTGTATGAAACATGACGTCCAACGGTGCTTATTCTCTAACGTACCAATATAAAGGACAATTTTATACCATAAACGTCACTCCTGAGATTCATGATAGATTAAAAAACGGTGAGTATAGTTATAGTTATGTTATAAATAGTATACAGTTATTATCGGTTTTAAAATAACATAACCTAAAATTTAAAGTTGATATTTCTATAAAAAACACTAATTCTTGTTTAAACTTGCAGATAATCACTTCTTCTTAAACTACGTTGGTCATGGTGAAATAGCTGCTAAGGAGTCCTTTACAATTTGTTTAACTACTGATATGTATTTATATTTTTTATGTATTTAATATTTACATTAGCGTTTTTAATAGGAGATGAAGAAAGCACTTTAAAAAGTGATACTGGTGGAAGTTCAGGAGGGTTTAAGTGGGATAAAGCATCCACAATATTGTTAATCAGTAATTATAAAGAAAGAAAGAAAGACTTCAGAAATCCAAAAATTAAAAAAAAAGTGTGGTCGCAAATACGAAGTGTATTTTTAGAAAATGGGTACTATTTAAAAGAAGAAGATTGCGATAGAAAATAGAGAAATTAAAAAAATTCATCACAATTGTAGATAATAAAAGCCACGGGGAGGTGTAGAATTGCATGGGAGTACTTCGATGACTTTCACAACATATATTTTAATGATTCATCTTTAAACCCACCACAAGTAGCGGTTGATTTGCAATACCCACATCTGCTTCAAATTCTTCATCATCTTGATCCTGTATAATAACAAAATTGTGCAAAACCACACTCTGTTATAATTCGATTTCCAAATGCTGGATCAAAGATATCTAAATATTTCAACCTTCTAAATTTCCCCTTTAAGCGACCAAATGATCTTTCAATAATGCTTCTTGTAGAACTTAATTTGGTGTTATACTTTACTTCCACTGCACTTAAATGGCCGTTGTCTTTAAAAGGAACCAAGCAATTAACAGACAAGGGATATGCTGAATCACCAATAAGGTGGAAATGTCTGGGTAAGGTATTTATTCCTGCCCATAATAGGGCTATTCCTAAAAACCCGAGCATCATGCACCCTACCTGAAAATCCCACAAATACGTCCAAAAATTTATTATTGTGGTCACATATTCCTGAAACTATTAATAAATATAACAGCATTAAGACAAAGTACGCTACCTACAATAAAATTGAATGATAACCATTTCGATTATAGTAATCATTAGTATTATGTGCAGGCTGTTTTATTTCAATATGCGAACCATCGATAACTTCAACAATTCTAGGGAATCCGGAACGATCATAAAATGTCTATAAACTATATCGATAAGAAATGAATAAATTAGGTATAGGCAAATCACTTTAAGAAGAACCCAACGTCATATGCCAGATTGCGCAGAAATGTAATAACAGTGGCGTAGTTGAGTTATCACAGTATAAACGGAAGATATGGCGTTAAATAGTAAAAAAATAAACAACCAATTAAATTATAATTTAAATTTTTTAATATAATATCGCCATATGAGTTGTGTGCATCAATATCCCTAAAAAATACTGCTATAGCAAGGTCATTTTGTAAAATCCGATAAAGCAAATGATTGAATACCATGGCCTACTTAAGTGGTTTCTATCTCATTCTAGTGTTCTGCAAACACATCTGTTGAGTAACTTATTGTTTTATTAATGTTAATTGTTATATACAAGATATTTTATATTAGTTAGATGGCGGTTTAAAACTGTCCGTCTGTGTATCAAGTAAAAATAAATAGTAATGAAATCTAAAACTTTTACAAGGTAATTTCCGATTGGTTGATCATAAAACCCTATGCCACTAAAACCTGAATACTGCCATCCCTAATTACATATAATGAACTGTTCCTAACCAATTTTCGCTTTGTGCGCATGATGACGTTGGGTTCTTCTTAAAGTGATTTGCCTATACATCATACCTCTTCAATTTCATTAAAATTATTTGGCCAACGAATATATTGTGGCAATAATGCTACTAATGTTTTATTATCTCTTTAAATATATAATGGGCGCTACTTTTAGCTATCCCAAAACGATCCCCAACTGATAAAAACTTTCTTGCTTTGCAATTACCCATACAGTAAACAACACCTTCTTCTGTAGGAGTATTGCACTCCTCGCTGGATGTAGTTCATTTCCCAATATATTTATTAGTTTCTGTAAGAACAACTATGAGTAATATTTCAATTTGTTACTTATCAATTACATCCATTGCTTCCCGAGACATTCTAAAATGTTCTTTAAATAACCTTCCAACGTATCTTGGAATAGTTTCTTCAAAAACATTCTCATTTCTAGGCACAACTTGCCTTTTATCTGGCATTAAATCAAGCGGTTCTCCTAACTCGCTGATCATTTCGCCTACCATATTCATGTTCAACCAAGGTTCGTCCATAAAGAACAAATATTTATTAACCTGTTCCATGAAAATAAAGTTCTATTGATAAATAACACAAAATAAAATAGGTTATGTTATATAAGTTAGAATGGAGTGTCCAACAAAAGACGCTAGCGCTACGTAGCGGTAACGCAAGCTGCTTTTTTCTGCTGAATGCGACCATTATAGAACAAAATTTATTGTCCATAATGTTATTGATTCCTTCCCTCCTTCCTTACCAAGATTTCATTAATTATTGTAAATATAACATAAATAGGATTAAAAGGATGTACTTAAGGTAAGTAAGTAATTAAATTGCTATATAAACAAATACATTCAATTAATGTACAAAACTTTGAGACAAATTTCTTAAATATTTCTGGGTTAGCAAGAGTATTGTTTAAGTAGTTATGTTTAAAAGTATTAAATTATGTAATATTACGATCTGAAGTTTCTAGTTTCTGTTCCTATAGTAAACAATCTGATATTAAACAGGTGCAAACAAGCAACTACCGAATATCAAAAGCTTTAAGTAATTATCTCCATGGATAATGCATGTATGCATTGCAATAAAACGTATCACTCAATACAGGCTTTGTATAAACACTAAAGTTTTAACCACATATTATAAAACAAAAGTTAATTACATTTGCCACGGTGAATTTAGTAGGAATTCAAAATTAAAAACTCATATCACCATTAAAATATTTGAATTCTTTGCTGTTGTCTTAAACTAGAGGTTCATAATGTTTAGTTTGTAAAGTCTAAGGGTTAATTAAGTATTATTTTATTAAAGTTATTATGTACAAGTTATTCCAAATTTCACCATAATTTCTGTTTCAAATTAAAATAAATGTGTTAAGAGTTTGAAGTTGTTTTTAAAACACAGCTCCAAAGGCCCGAACCTTAACTCGCGGAATGCCAATAGAAATAAGGACAGATAACGGAACGAATTTTCGCGGCGTACATAATGAATTAAAAGACAACTAAAGAGCATACATCCGGACGACTATAAGAGGGCATTCCAAAATATTAATTGGAAATTCGATCCACCGTCGGCACCCCAAATGGGTGGTTGCTGGGAACGTCTCGTACGGTCTGTAAAGAAATGCGTGATGTTGACGATGCCAAGCAGACGACCAGATGACGAGACCTTAAGAAACTTTCTGAAAAAAGCGGAACACATCGTTAATTCTAGGGCTCTAACGTACATTCCTACAGACCTAGAAAATGAAGAAGCGTTGACGCCGAACCACTTTTTAGTTGGGTCTTCGAGTGGTGTTAAGCCGACTGGCGAATATACCGACGACGTTCTGATACTGCGTAGAAACTGGGAAATCTCTCAAAGACTAGCAGATCATTTTTGGAAGCGTTGGGTGATTGAGTACATGCCGGATCTGACTCGTAGAACGAAATGGTTCGAGAAAGTGAAACCTATTGAGGTCGGCGATGTGGTGATTATAATGGATGAAGACAAGCGAAATTCGTGGAAAATAGGCATTATATTGGAAACAGTGAGTGGCGGAAATAGTGACCAAATACGACAAGTTATTATACGAACGTCCGACGGAATTTTTCGAAGACCGGCAGCAAAAGTTGCTGTGTTAGAAGTTAGTAAGCAGAACCTCGGTGCCGGTTCAACTTACCAGGGGGGAGTATGTTAAGAACTGTAAATAGTTAATAGTTGGTTGTGTTATTGTAGCATTTATTATTATTAGAAGTTATTTAAAAATAAGGATCAAGGACTGTAGAAATCAAAATTTAAAAAGAAAAATTTAATTTAATTATTTTGACAAGCCTAAAAATATTGGGGTAAATAGAAATCTTGGGGAGTTACACGCGGTTACAAGTAATTGTTAAAGGCCACAATGTAAGTGTATTCCAGACTAGCTATTATCCTGTATTAAGAGAATATTTTTAGGAAATTTATAACGCTATTATAAAATTGACAACCTAACATTTTGTGTGAAGTTGAAAATAAAGCTGTTCATAAATTTAGTGTCTTAATAAAAGCTTGGGTCCAGTAGTCGGACAGCCCACCATAGAAAGACAATCCTACATATTGTGGTAAAGTTGCGACTTTGTACATCAACCGCAACGGCGCCGCAACAGTGCTGATAGTAGACAGGTATGTACAAGCTCAAGTGTTTGTACTTCTAACAAAATATTATATAAGAACGTTTATTTACTAAGTTGTGCAACATTTAACTGTATAATGTTAACATTAGTCTTATTGAATTAAGGCATCTTTTATAGTAGATTTTATCTATGGGGGAATCGGATCATCCTGTAAAATAATGTTTATATAATATATTTCTAAGCATGTAATCTATATTATAAAATGTGGAAGTGGAATTATGTTATATCATTCACTTTTTGCAAATTGTGTCTTTTAAAAAATAGTTTTGCATAAAAATATATATTGAAGACCACGTAGAATTATTTTTCATTAAGTTTATTCAACACTAGTAGAGTTAAAATTGACTTAGTAAAGTTGAAAACAACAAAGTGTTGAAACATTAGATACAATTCGAGACCAAATCACCAAATGTAAAATTTTAATAATTAATACAAAAAGGAAATTAAAATTTTACATTGCATGGTGATTTAATCTTGAGTTGTATTTTAAGTTTTAAATAAAATTTTCCTACAGTTTATTTGAAATTCCTGCCAAATTCCCCGCCAAATAATTTGAATTAAAGTGTTTCCCGCCATTTCCTCCCACCTACATTTGTGGCGCCCCCTCAGTACACTTTAAAACTGTGTAAGAAAGATGAAAGTATATAAAAATTGATATCTCTGTCTCTCTTGCAGCGGATAAAAAATTAACATTAAGTTAACACTGAAGGTTACTCTATGATCTGTATGAAACATGACGTCCAACGGTGCTTATTCTCTAACGTACCAATATAAAGGACAATTTTATACCATAAACGTCACTCCTGAGATTCATGATAGATTAAAAAACGGTGAGTATAGTTATAGTTATGTTATAAATAGTATACAGTTATTATCGGTTTTAAAATAACATAACCTAAAATTTAAAGTTGATATTTCTATAAAAAACACTAATTCTTGTTTAAACTTGCAGATAATCACTTCTTCTTAAACTACGTTGGTCATGGTGAAATAGCTGCTAAGGAGTCCTTTACAATTTGTTTAACTACTGATATGTATTTATATTTTTTATGTATTTAATATTTACATTAGCGTTTTTAATAGGAGATGAAGAAAGCACTTTAAAAAGTGATACTGGTGGAAGTTCAGGAGGGTTTAAGTGGGATAAAGCATCCACAATATTGTTAATCAGTAATTATAAAGAAAGAAAGAAAGACTTCAGAAATCCAAAATTAAAAAAAGTGTGGTCGCAAATACGAAGTGTATTTTTAGAAAATGGGTACTATTTAAAAGAAGAAGATTGCGATAGAAAATAGAGAAATTAAAAAAAAAAATTCATCACAATTGTAGATAATAAAAAGCCACGGGGAGGTGTAGAATTGCATGGGAGTACTTCGATGACTTTCACAACATATATTTTAATGATTCATCTTTAAACCCACCACAAGTAGCGGTTGATTTGCAATACCCACATCTGCTTCAAATTCTTCATCATCTTGATCCTGTATAATAACAAAATTGTGCAAAACCACACTCTGTTATAATTCGATTTCCAAATGCTGGATCAAAGATATCTAAATATTTCAACCTTCTAAATTTCCCCTTTAAGCGACCAAATGATCTTTCAATAATGCTTCTTGTAGAACTTAATTTGGTGTTATACTTTACTTCCACTGCACTTAAATGGCCGTTGTCTTTAAAAGGAACCAAGCAATTAACAGACAAGGGATATGCTGAATCACCAATAAGGTGGAAATGTCTGGGTAAGGTATTTATTCCTGCCCATAATAGGGCTATTCCTAAAAACCCGAGCATCATGCACCCTACCTGAAAATCCCACAAATACGTCCAAAAATTTATTATTGTGGTCACATATTCCTGAAACTATTAATAAATATAACAGCATTAAGACAAAGTACGCTACCTACAATAAAATTGAATGATAACCATTTCGATTATAGTAATCATTAGTATTATGTGCAGGCTGTTTTATTTCAATATGCGAACCATCGATAACTTCAACAATTCTAGGGAATCCGGAACGATCATAAAATGTCTATAAACTATATCGATAAGAAATGAATAAATTAGGTATAGGCAAATCACTTTAAGAAGAACCCAACGTCATATGCCAGATTGCGCAGAAATGTAATAACAGTGGCGTAGTTGAGTTATCACAGTATAAACGGAAGATATGGCGTTAAATAGTAAAAAAATAAACAACCAATTAAATTATAATTTAAATTTTTTAATATAATATCGCCATATGAGTTGTGTGCATCAATATCCCTAAAAAATACTGCTATAGCAAGGTCATTTTGTAAAATCCGATAAAGCAAATGATTGAATACCATGGCCTACTTAAGTGGTTTCTATCTCATTCTAGTGTTCTGCAAACACATCTGTTGAGTAACTTATTGTTTTATTAATGTTAATTGTTATATACAAGATATTTTATATTAGTTAGATGGCGGTTTAAAACTGTCCGTCTGTGTATCAAGTAAAAATAAATAGTAATGAAATCTAAAACTTTTACAAGGTAATTTCCGATTGGTTGATCATAAAACCCTATGCCACTAAAACCTGAATACTGCCATCCCTAATTACATATAATGAACTGTTCCTAACCAATTTTCGCTTTGTGCGCATGATGACGTTGGGTTCTTCTTAAAGTGATTTGCCTATACATCATACCTCTTCAATTTCATTAAAATTATTTGGCCAACGAATATATTGTGGCAATAATGCTACTAATGTTTTTATTATCTCTTTAAATATATAATGGGCGCTACTTTTAGCTATCCCAAAACGATCCCCAACTGATAAAAAACTTTCTTGCTTTGCAATTACCCATACAGTAAACAACACCTTCTTCTGTAGGAGTATTGCACTCCTCGCTGGATGTAGTTCATTTCCCAATATATTTATTAGTTTCTGTAAGAACAACTATGAGTAATATTTCAATTTGTTACTTATCAATTACATCCATTGCTTCCCGAGACATTCTAAAATGTTCTTTAAATAACCTTCCAACGTATCTTGGAATAGTTTCTTCAAAAAACATTCTCATTTCTAGGCACAACTTGCCTTTTATCTGGCATTAAATCAAGCGGTTCTCCTAACTCGCTGATCATTTCGCCTACCATATTCATGTTCAACCAAGGTTCGTCCATAAAGAACAAATATTTATTAACCTGTTCCATGAAAATAAAGTTCTATTGATAAATAACACAAAATAAAATAGGTTATGTTATATAAGTTAGAATGGAGTGTCCAACAAAAGACGCTAGCGCTACGTAGCGGTAACGCAAGCTGCTTTTTTCTGCTGAATGCGACCATTATAGAACAAAATTTATTGTCCATAATGTTATTGATTCCTTCCCTCCTTCCTTACCAAGATTTCATTAATTATTGTAAATATAACATAAATAGGATTAAAAGGATGTACTTAAGGTAAGTAAGTAATTAAATTGCTATATAAACAAATACATTCAATTAATGTACAAAACTTTGAGACAAATTTCTTAAATATTTCTGGGTTAGCAAGAGTATTGTTTAAGTAGTTATGTTTAAAAGTATTAAATTATGTAATATTACGATCTGAAGTTTCTAGTTTCTGTTCCTATAGTAAACAATCTGATATTAAACAGGTGCAAACAAGCAACTACCGAATATCAAAAGCTTTAAGTAATTATCTCCATGGATAATGCATGTATGCATTGCAATAAAACGTATCACTCAATACAGGCTTTGTATAAACACTAAAGTTTTAACCACATATTATAAAACAAAAAGTTAATTACATTTGCCACGGTGAATTTAGTAGGAATTCAAAATTAAAAACTCATATCACCATTAAAATATTTGAATTCTTTGCTGTTGTCTTAAACTAGAGGTTCATAATGTTTAGTTTGTAAAGTCTAAGGGTTAATTAAGGTAAAGGCACTAGTAGTTGACATACTAAGGTGAATATTATGGATTTTATAAAAAAAAACAACACATTTTTATTAAGTAAATCAAAACAAAATTATTTCAGTCACTGTATATGTATATTACCAAAGATATAACATAAAAACATTTTCAAAATATTTAATATAGTAGTTAAAAAAGTAAAGTTTAAGATTCACATAATTAACCACTAAGGATTGACATGGGACGAAACAAAAATGCCTAAAGTATGACACTATAAAAACCAATAGTTGACAGCAACATAAAAAGCTTTAACCGTCAACGGTAATCGGTTCTTTCTCCACTTAAAGTTAATTTTGGCATTGGGAGGTTATCAATTATTTGGTTTTGGTTAATAATACTAACATCAGTCTCATTTTGTCTAAATATAGTTTTGTTCACATCACAGCATATCATTGCCATTACTTCAACCTCACATTTATCAACAATTTTTTGAACAAAACACACATAATTTATAGTTCTTTTTTTTTCCTGGAAAACTAACCAACAAAAAATCACCTTCTTTAAGGTTTTCCCTACTGATTTCTTTAACTTCACTATTTTCACTTTCTTCTTTTTCAGAATCAATATCATCTAAACTATCCCCAGACACTACCCACTCTTCACTACTCTCTGAACTTGTATCATTAAAATAGACTTTTCTCTTAACTTTTTTTTCTGTGCAGCATCTCGTTCATTATTTTGTTTATTCAACAGTTTTTGTTTTTTCATTTTCTCATTAAATTCCTTTCGTAGTTTACGTTCTTCAGCTTTTCTGTTCTTTTCTTTAATAATTGCTGCCTTTTTATTTTCTTTATTTTCGTAATATTTTTGCCAGTTAATCAAAGAAACAACAGCTGGAATTTTCTCAGTTTTTCTTTTTTCGAGATTTTATTTGGGTCCCGGCCAAAATAAAACTCTCTTAAAAGAACTGGGAATTAAAATATTGAATTTTGAACATGCAATTTCATTACCAGAATCCTGGGCTTTAAAATTCTCGGTCTCTTTTAATGATGACAGCAATGCTCTTTCAGGTTCAGGAGTTTTACATCCTATAAGTGTAGTTGATCGCCAGCAATCGTTTCTGACAGACTATTTTTGGAAGGGCTTACTGCTTCTGGATATAAACTTGGAGCTACACCAGTAGTAAGAATATTAGTCTAGGTTTATTTTTGGCGTATGGATTTCGCTTGGTGGTATTACAAACGCTTCTACCACCTGCTCATTGTGTTGGCTATCATGTACATATAATGTAAGATTTTGTTCGTTTTTATTAAAATTTGTTAAGCCTGTTAAATTATTTTCATTTTGACTTATTTCAAGTTTTGATGGATCCTCAATTTCCATTCTTGTTTGATTTAGCAAAGAAGATGTTTTTGTATAGAACTCGTACAAAGATTTGTTTTCTGTACTACCGGACCATTCATCGCTGGTTTTGAAAAGTGAAATCTTATCCTTATCTATATATTTTTCCATAAAAAGAATCCCTGATTCCAACTCTTGAACAAATTTCAAATTTTTAGCATATTCTGTTTTTATAAATGTTTCACTACCACATACAGCGTTTGGATTCCAAGGAAGCAAGCCACATTTTCGAAATCCATTTTGCAAAATTGTCGGCACTAATTTTTCCTGGATTACCTTGTTTAATAAAGGACAAAAATGGACCTTCTTCAATGTAGGAAAATCAATATTCTCAATACGCCATTGATGTACAGCATTTTTCCAAGCGCCCTTTAATGATCGGATTACCGCAATATCCATGGGTTGTAGTAGATGAGTTGCATTGGGATACAACGCAACCAAAATAATGTCGTTCTCGGAGCAGAACTTACTTACTTGATAAGTCAAGTGAGATGTATGCCCATCGATGAAAAGAATAACTGGCTTGTGAACTTTGTTTTCGTGTAACCATGTATTAAATATGTTTGAAATATACTCAAAAAATGTCTTGCTGGTCATCCAGCCATTTTCTGAACGTCCAATACCCCAAGACCTAGGAACAGTTAGACATAGTTCTCTAGGTACCCTTTCGTACTTAAAAACTACCATAGGATGTACAACACTACCAGCAGCATTTCCAGCAATCATTACAGTAAGGCATTCTTTTTCATCCGCATTAACCTGCTGATAATAGATTTGTCACCTTTAGCTGCCAAAACTTTATTACCCTTTGGATTTAAAAAAAAAGCTGTTTCATCTAAATTGAAAACACGAGAAGGGTTTAATAAAATTTCAAAAAAATTATGTTCTTTCAGATAAGCAGCTACTTCTTCGAACCAATTACTTATCTGTTGTTTTGTAACAGATGCTCTAGTTGAAGTAAGATTTTGAGCTACTCTAGTTGATAGGTCTGGATAACGTTTTAAAAAACTTTGGTACCAGGGTGTCCATCTATAAAGGGCGTATCAATTTTTAATTCATCAACCAACTTTTTCATGCTGTCTAAGAGTTTGTCTTTTGTTACAGGAAATCCTGCCTTTGCAACCTTTTTTTACCTAGGTGACTAATATTTCTTCTTGAGTTTCTGATAAATATGAACTCCTGCCCATTTTTCTTTTCACGGGAGTTTTACCTCTAACTTTAAAAAGAAATGTAATTCTAGGAATACTGTACAAGCTTGCAGCTGTTGCAACTGTAACTCCACGTAGAACATCTTGAATTGCCGCTTCCATATCGGCTTCAGTATATTGAAACATGTGTCCCTTTCTTGGAGGCATTTTGAAAACTTGAGCATGACTATATTCTGGAACCAAAAATTGACATCTATAATTTAGCTAGTGGTTGACAGGTGTCAACTATTGGACATAATATAAAGAAAAAGTTGATTCCCATAGCGAAAGGTCGTTCATTGAATCAACATGCTACAACGAGCAAAAATGACCCTATTTGTAAGTTTAGGTTTAATTACCAATAGTTGACACACATGTCAATTACTGGATAGCACTTATTTTTAGGAACCAATAGTTGACATCATATGTTTCAAGAAAACTAAAAGTTATATTAACAGACAATCAATTGAAAATAACTCTTTAATCTAGTCATCCTCGTTTGCAAGAATCGGTATTTTAAAAACAGATATAGAAATTACAGTACTTACTTGTAAAGATTGTCACCTCCTTAACAGATTCAGTAACAAATAATGTAAAATGAGGTAAGAGTAGCAACAAGCTTCACTTTAATATCCACCATTTTGAAAACTGTGGCTTACCTGCTGTGGAGTTTATACAGTATATACCTAGATGGCGCAATATGTTTTTAGTGGCAATTTTAAATAGTATTTGAGAAAAATTGAGCTTATTTGAACAGAAATCCTTTGTATGTGTCAACTATTAGTGCCGTGTCAATAATTGGTGCTGTTACCTTATGTACAAGTCAGGATGGCACTTAATAATTTCTACAAGTGATATGCCACTTACGTATGTAATAAATTACGTTACTGAAAAGAATTAACAAAATCACTTTTAATATTTACTATTATTAGCTGATTTTATAAACTGTAGCAAATACACACCACCGATTGCTTAAAGAAAAACCTTCAAAACAATTACAGTCAACAATTCCCAACGCATTATTTCTGACAAAAGATTAGTTTTACAAATAGAAACAGAATGATTACAAAAAGCAGAAGAGAGGATGAAAATAGTTTTTGAACGTGATGCTGAAGAATATAGAAGGGAACAATTTTATTACACCTGCAAATACAGTTAGCCACTAAAAACTTTACAGTGAATGTACTTTGATAGCTAATCTATTCTTCAATAACCATATACATATTATACATTTTGACATTTTAAAATGTTCGTTTAAATTCAAATTAATTTATTTGAAATTATTTTATTGAACTATAAATGAGCAAAGTGCTCATTAATTAGAATTTAGGTAAACTAACATCTTAATGTATGCACTAAGCTCCCTCCGAAAGCTCAGACCTTCCAGGAGGCGTGGAAACGAGTAGCTGCCCTTGTAGATGTCGGCCCAGACTAGCGGCAACCCCTCTCCTGCGGTATTTTTGTGATTCTATTAGTTTTACCTGTTACAACCTGTGGATATTTAATAATAACTCGTAGATGGATTTATGTAGTTTAATGACTTGTAACCAATATTACTACATAGAAAACAAACACAGCTAAATAGAAATTCGCAGCATATACCGTAATTATAATACGGCCAGCGGCGTTGTCATTAAAAAAACAAACAAAGAAATAATACTACGCTATAACTTATCTGTAAAATACAATCCAACTGATCCACATTCGCATCCTATCATTGCCACACTCTTACGGATCACTTTATAATTTAATTTCGACGCAAAGTTCACAATTTAAACTAAGTTCTACAACACTCGACACGCGCTAGGATAAACGTGCCGCACTCTCTCGCACGCTTAACTCGACTCACTGCTACCTATCGGAATAACTTAACCCTTACGGCTACTTCTCCCTCTTATTATAGGGGTGGCCTAGTACATCACCCCCCTATAAGTTAAACTTAATTGCTAAACATATTTTTGTAATTAAATTGAACTTATACTTAATAATTACTATGTTAAATTTTGATACGGTACAACATACGGTTTTAAATTCCTAACATTCTGTATACCCAACAAGAGACCCCTAGTGTCGTCCCGTACTTCATAAGAATTTGGCCCACGCCTAGCCACAATCGTAGCAGGCCCGGAATAAAGCAAAAAGAATTTCTTAATCTCCTTGTCTTCCGCAGAAGACTGGGGATGAGTACGAACCAGTACTTTATCACCAATCTTAAAATCAATACAATTTTTATGGATCCTTTGATGACGTAATTTACGTTTTTCAGCCTTAGATTTTAATTTATTATAAGCTAGTGTTATAATTTTATCCCTACCAACATCCGGTATGTCACTTGTAGGAAAAATAAGGTTTTTAATATTAGGGTTATCAATATGATCACCTAAATGTAGTTCACGAGGGCTATACCCAGTCGAGTCATGGACTGCCCTATTAATCCATGTCCTTACTCTATCTAGCATCAAAGCCCACCCCCCATGAGCCGAGTAACACAATGATCTCAAAATACGCACAATTTCTTTATTAACCCGTTCCGTCTGGTTTCCCTGCGGGAAGTACACTGACGTGTGAGTTACCTTTACACCTAATAAATTCAACGACTCTTTCCACTCTTTGCTCGTAAACTGGCTACCATAATCGGAAAGAATGACCCCTGGTTTACCAATCTCGACAAAATATTTCTTGACCAAACAACGAAGAATCGCAGCTGTATTAGCACGTTTAAGAGGGTGCAAAGTAACCAACTTACTGAAAGCGTCAATAATAACTAATAGGGAAGTCGCCCCCGACCTTGATACTGGGAGCGGACCAATGAGATCAACACATACGATTTCGTTGGGCGCTTTAGGTAAAACACTATGATATTCGCCATAAATTCTCATTGAACTCTTCGCTTTCTGGCACAAATCGCAGCTTGAAATAATTTTTCGAATGAAATGTTTCATCCTCTGAAAATAATAATCACGACGCAGCATCTGGAAACACTTTTCCGCCCCAAAATGCCCATTATCTACATGTTCTTGCCAAACCAAAATACTTATTTGGGAAGCAGGCACACATACTTTAAACTCTGGCGAACCTTCGTTGCCCCGCCTAAATAAAACTCCCTGATACACCACAAACCAATCAGCGCACCTTTTCGGAACTTCCTCCTTTAATAATCTCGACATTATTTTACAACAGAATTCGTCTTTCCCTTGCTCCTCAACAATCTTTTTATACCTAACTGGACCCCTTTACATAGTTCCGACTTCTTTAATGCACAAATTGCTGTCGGCACCCTCTCAAATTTTTCAAGTTTCTCCTTTCCCTTGATTGGATACCGTGATAGAGCATCCGCAAGAACATTCTCCTTCCCAGCACAATATTTAACATTAAAAGCGTATTCTTGAAAATACACCTCTTTAATCTCATACACCTTACACGGCACCATCTCCTTTTTTAATTGAATTTCCTCATCTTTCTCTTCCGACACTTGACAAACAGTCAACCGACCATCAGGTTTTGGTTCCATACTAAACCCTACGCTTATCGCTCTTCCTTCAAAAATACCCGATAAACAATTTTTTGAAAAATCGATTTTAATTTGATGATCAGCAAAAAAATCGCATCCGAAGATGACATCACGAATTAAATTCGAAACTACCAGACAAGGGTAAGCCAATTCGAAATCATTGAATTTAAAATTCAAATAAAATTGATCCTTAACAATAGAATTCTTGCCCGTCGCACTCACCAAAATAGTTGATGTAAACGGCAAACGTAAAATATCGCTATTAATTTGCATTATCTTTAATAAAAAGTCTTTTGAAATGCAGGTAACTTGACTACCCGAATCTACTAATATTTTACCACAACAGTCTCAACTGTCGCTTCAATGGTTGGTGCCAACGCAACTGACTTTATATTCTTTTTGTCTTCTAGTAAAAGGTCATCCCCGTTTTTATTAAATAACGAGGCCACAGCCGATGGTCGACTTCCCCTTGGACTACTAACAGTTTGAGATTCACGACGCCCTTCATCCCTATCATTATTATTGTAATTACTATTAGTATTATTTTCCCTATTTTCAGAGCGGGCACTATTACCGCCTCCAGAATTTGACGTATTTGATCTAAAATTGTAACGAGCGCTCCCATTTTGTTCATTACTCGTACCTCTACCACGCCAATTCGTGTAGGAATTGTTATTATTATTATTATTGGGGTTCCGATTATAAGTTTCATCAATTTCCCTTAAGTAAGCTTCTACTTCATCAAAAGTTCTAGGCATGCAATTTACAATACCTCGTTGAATTTCACTCGGAAAATGATTTTTTAATAACGAAATAAGCGCACCTTCCTCCAGAGGAGTAGTTAAGAAATTTGCTTCTCTCACCAACTTTAAAAAATAATCAGCCCTTGACCCCTTTCGTAACACCCAAATTTAATTTTTGAAAAGTTTCCTCTCTTCGTCAACCCCCAATACCGACTTAAAATAGCTCTTTAAATTCTTGAAATTCCTTACTTTTCTTCCTTCAATACACCCCAATCTTGAGCTGAATTGCGTAAATTACTAACGGTCAAAGGAACTTTTCTACTTTCAGGAACTCCAGCTTCTAAAAATATTGTTTCCTGTTTTTTAATGAAAGTTACCGGATGCACAGATCCCTCCGGCACAAAGCACAAATTCCTATCCCCCAGATCCTTATATAAACTCATATAATTATGATACCCAAAAGCCCCGGACGTGACGCCCCTGGTCTCTGGTTGGTGTACATGCACAACACCTTCATCCCTAACGTTTTCAACATCGCTAGCTTCTACCTGTTCTTTAACCGATTCAGAAACACGATTTACATCTAAACTTAATTTGCTAATATTTGCAGCAATATTCACGTTCATTTGTTCAATTGATTCCTTTAGGATGGCATTGTTACAATTCATACTATTAACAGCTGCAACTAGTTGTTTCAAAGCATCTGCGATATCCGGCTCGCCCATTTTATCAGCTTTTTCTAAATTACTTTGATCTTTACTACGCGTATTATACTTATGTGACATTACATTTCAACAACAATCAAAAACATATTTCACCTTGAGGTGCGATCATTAACTCTTAAGCTTTAAATTACTCTATTTATTTTTGTTCCAAACTAACACAATAAACCCAATGAATTTCTCTGAATTGTCCGCTCACACTTAATACAACTTGGAATGTTATACCTCAATATCCAAACATCGACTATTGTCCGTAAATACAATTAACATGGACCTGGTTGTTGAATAACCGTTAACCCTTATTAGAAATTAAACTGTACTGTTCATTTCAAAAATGTCCTTCAATGTTATCTTTTCAAATTCTACGTAAACAACTCGAATCATTTACAGTTCCAGGTATTTGTGTAACAAGAAAACGTCACCGTTGGCGCCAAAATTGAACTATGCTCCTACAGAAAGATCAGACATTCCAGGAGGCGTGGACACGAGTGGATGCCCTTGCAGATGTTGGCCCCGGGCTAGCGGCACCCCTCGCATGCGGTATTTTCGTGATCCTATTAGTTTTACCTGTTACAACCTGTGGATATTTAATAATAACTCGTAGATGGATTTATGTAGTTTAATGACTTGTAACCAATATTACTACATAGAAAACAAACACAGCTAAATAGAAATTCGCAGCATATACCGTAAATATAATACGGCCAGCGGTGTT
This sequence comes from Platerodrilus igneus, assembly GCA_036346225.1. Classification (NCBI taxonomy): domain Eukaryota; kingdom Metazoa; phylum Arthropoda; class Insecta; order Coleoptera; family Lycidae; genus Platerodrilus; species Platerodrilus igneus. The sequence goes on from JARFIW010000372.1 coordinate 61,749, forward strand.
GTCATTAAAAAAACAAACAAAGAAATAATACTACGCTATAACTTATCTGTAAAATACAATCCAACTGATCCACATTCGCATCCTATCATTGCCACACTCTTACGGATCACTTTATAATTTAATTTCGACGCAAAGTTCACAATTTAAACTAAGTTCTACAACACTCGACACGCGCTAGGATAAACGTGCCGCACTCTCTCGCACGCTTAACTCGACTCACTGCTACCTATCGGAATAACTTAACCCTTACGGCTACTTCTCCCTCTTATTATAGGGACGGCCTAGTACATGTATAATCATTTGGTAACTAATGTACATTATTTTCTTTATATTCGAATCAATCTTCTAGGATTCTCCATTCATCGTAAAGGCGATCTGTAATATAGCTGTTGCGAAAACTATTTTCATTATTGTTTGTAAATGTACTTTTAAACCAAACTTCAATATGGGAAATTTTTTTTCCATACACCATACTGATGTTCGACAGTATTGCATTATATAAATTGTCTGCATCTGTATGGGTTTAACAACTTCATCATCATCATTAGGTCTTCAGTCCTGGAATTGGTTAGACGTGTACCCACATTGTTTCATATCCTGAACTAACCTACACATTTCCCTGAAATTTGCAGCCTGCATCTATCAGTATCTGATCTAGGTCTACATCTACCTCTTTTTTCCTATCTCTGCTTGTAATATATCCCATACTATTTCCCAAAAATGCCTTAGAATGTATTCTGCCCTTATATTTCTCCTATTTGTTTTTCTACAGACATCTTTATTCCCCTACTATTTCTATAACCTATTTGTTATTAACTTTGTCTGTCCATGCTATCATCCTCATACATCTTAAGCACAACATTCCAAAAGGCTGCTATCTTTTTTTTGTTTGCTTTTCCTACTGCCCGTATTTCCTAGACATACTGTGCTGTACTCCACACATATACTTTCAATAATTTTCTTCTTGTTTCTATGTTTGTTGTCTTTGATTATGGGCGCTGTTTTCTCTTTTTAGATGTAATTCGGTCCCCTTCTATTGTTTTACAATTACATACCCTGTTTCTCCAACATTCGGTGGTTGTGAAGGGGGGGTAAGCAGCCTGTGGCTGCCAAGTTCCCCCAGCACTCGAACATTTGTCGATTTAAAATTTTTTCCAGTATATTTTTTTGCAGAGTCAACCTTAGTTGCAGATATTTCACAACCAACCCTTGTAGTTGTTTATAATAATCATCTGATATATCTGTGCTTATTTTTTCGTCATTAGGTTCTCCGTCTCAAAACTGGTTGAACATGTACCTCCACTTATTTATATTCCTGACTAGCCTACACAGTTCCCTGAAATTCTCACACAGCCTATATACAGCTCGAACCCCCATCTATTGTTTTCTAATTATATGCTCTATTTCACTGAGATTCAGTGGTATGTGAAGGGGATTAAGCAGTCTGTGGCTGCCAAGATCCCCCAACACTTAGACACTTCCCGAATTAATAGTTTTCCAGTAAATCCTTTCACACAATTAACATTATTCGAAAATATTGCACAACCAATAACTGTAGTTTCTTATAATAATCATCATGTTTAAGTACAGTTATTTTTTCGTCATTAGTTTATCCATCTTGGGAGTGGTTGGGTGCGTACCTCCATTGATTTCTATTCTGAGCTAGCATCTACATTTCTTTTCCGGAATTTTGCCGAACCCTTGCTGTTCCAAGTAAGGTAGGGATTCTAACTCGGGACCTTGGGCGTTGTAGTCACACGCATACTACTACACCACAGAGCCCTTCTTCACAACCACTGAATGTCAGAGAAATAGGGTATATAATTGTAAAACAATAGAAGGGGACTGAACTGCATTTAACAAGAAAGAACAGTGCCTATAATAAAAGACAACAAACATAGAACAAGAAAAAATTGTTGAAAGCATATGTGTGGAGCACAGCAATACGGGCAGTTTGAAAAGCAGACAGAAAAACGGTAGCAGCCTTTTGAGATGCTGTGTTTCAGATGTATGAGGATGATGCATGGACAGACAAAGTTAATAACAAATAGATTACAGAAATAGTAGGGGAACAAGGATATATGTGGAAAAAATAAGAGAAATATAAGGGCAGAATACGTTCTAAGGCATTTTTGGGAAATAGTATGGGATATATTACAAGCAGAGATAGGAAAAAAGAGGTAGATGTTGACCTAGATCAGATAGTGATAGATGCAGACTGTGCAAATTTCAGGAAAATCTGTAGGTAGCTCAGAATAGGAAACAATGATGGTACGCGTCTAACCAGTTCCAGGACTGAAGACCTAATGATGACAATCTAATTTATATTCTTTTCTCGCCTCTGTGTATCTCCTTGCATGTTGTTGCATCAAAACACAGAAATCGTGATAATTTTCACAGCAATCTTTAATATCTATATGGCAGTTCTTGTACTTTAAACAGACATCACATTCATCTTGTGACGGACGAGAGAAACCAATGTTCTGCTGATAAAAAATTTTCTTATAAAGGTCATAGGATATGCTACGAGTTGAAGCAAAATCTGTCCACATGTATTTATAGTTAACTCAGGAGGAAGATAACGTCTATTCGTTGAATGCATTAAATCGTAATGTGATACCACAGGGTTAAATGAATTTATGTGCATTATAACCAAACTTTCGGTGACCTCTTTGTTGTCGTACAATATAGTCTTAGCAATCATACCCCTCTCATCTTGTAAGTTTGCAAGACCATCCTTATTTCCCAATTTAGAATTAAAATTGCATGTAAACATACTGTATGTTTTTAATCCTATAGTATGTAAAAACATTAGTTTACAAACGTTTTGCTTTTCTGTAAGTTCTACACCATCATGCTGACTGGTGATTGATAGAGAATACTCTAAAGAAAATCTTCATGGATTTCTTGCATTTTGGCTGCAAAACTTAATTTTTTTTTGTTCTACATATATGCATCTAAAAACAACCTTCTTCCTGCAAAATTTAAGTTCCAGAATGTGTCATGTACTGCTTGTCTAGCATTTCATTTATTTTCAAATGACACTTATTTCTGCATTTGGCGGTGCAAACCAGAAGCATTTTATACTTATAAGATTTTTTTAGTTCTTCATTAGAATGTTTTTTGGTTGAACGGATTTAAAAACACCACTGACAATCTGGTGCACAATCTCCTTACAGAAATTTCTTGTATCAGCTTTTGCTTTGTTGTTTCTTTTTGTACAAATATTTAAATTATGTTGTATCTGATTGACAACACTGGAACCATTTTCCAAATTGGAGACTAACGGTTTGTCAACTATATTGTGTATATTGTATAATCTTCGTGACCTTTTTATAGTACATTCTGGAGAATGATCTGTGTCTTTATTGCTGTCATCGAATCATAACATTCATAGTTTACAAAATCTTCTACAAACGATTGTACAGGAGACACATTTCTAAACATATTGTTAAATAAACTCGTATCAGCAAATGATAACAGAATCTCACCTCTCCAAACATGATGCTAATACCGCAGTATCTTTGCGGGTGTTGTTACCATTATAAAAAAAGGCTGTTTTCTATTATAGAAAGATCATCATCTTCCACATTCAATTGTATGGGAGGAACGCTTCTAAACACAATTTAAATTAAACTTGTCGCACACAGCAGCTGTATTAAATTCTTACCTTTCCAAACATATTTCTAGCATTTTTTTCCTCTAGATAGCGTACATACCATTATTATTCACTACTCGACATTATTCACACGCTGACACTTAAAATACATTTTACAACGACCTCTTCTTACCAGGTGAGAATTGCTACTAATTGAATGTTTAAAACCTAGCAACTACCCTTACCATCAATTTAGCGTGACAGATTTTATAAATACATTATACTAAAGGTGTGTAATACCTAGGAACTCTACTTACTTCTTACAAAAGCACGAAATTCGGATTTGTCTAGTTGGAAATGAAAAATTACTTCTAAATAAATTCTATGTCAAATGTCAAGCATTTTCGTGCCATACAAAGTTCAAGTAGGTATTTTGACACGCGGATTCCGAATCTGCATAATATTTCAAAACCTAGTAACTCGAGTTACCGGGTTTTCACAAATTAGGACAGTGCTGTGCTCCACAAATATGTTTTAAGCGATCTTTTCCTTGTTTCTATGTTTGTTGTCTTTGAACACGGTAGTTGTTTTTTCTTGTTAAATGCAGCACGACTTGTGCTAATCTGTGTTTTATATCTTTTGCACTTTTTCCATCTTGCATTATTTGGCTTCCTAGGTAGCAGGAATCCTTAACCTCTTGTAAGTTCTTGTTACCTATTTGTATTCTTCTTTTTGATTTATTTCTCCCTCCTTTGCATACTAGTGCTTTAGTTTCATTTTTATTAATTTTTATACCGTATCTCTCGGTTAGAACCATTTCCATTTCATTAAGAGTAGCTTCTAACTCTTCCTTGCTAGATGCTAATACCGCTATATCATCTGTAAATCTAAGCATATCAACCACGGAAGAAGGCAGTCCGTATGAACTACTGTTTATGCATTTTCCAAGTCAATTGATCACCTAGAATACGATATTTATTTGATTTACCTGGAAAAACAATGTTTCCAATAGGTAGCTATTTTCTTAGAACTTATATATTGTAAAATTTAATGAGAGTAGCATTATTTATTGAATTCCTTTTTCAAGCATAGATCAAAATTATTGTAATTAAAACTAGTATCAGAAAAACCAATCCCAACATAGTTGTAACAAAGAGGAAATAGAAGTTTATTTACAAGCATTCATATAAAATATTTGATTTATTTGCTTTAAATAAATAAATTGTGAATGCAACAATTACCAAACGTAAGGCTAATGTAGGTAATTTTTGTGTAGTAGTTTTCAACATTATTGTATTTCTTTTTCATACATAGACCAAAATTGATTTAACTAAATTAACCCTGGTAAGCAACCAATATTCACTGAATATAGAGCAACTAGGTTTTGGCTCTGTAAAGACAACTATAAAGTGCTCATGTGCAACACAGCGCAGTACAAAGAAAACCATTTATAAAATTCTATATTGTATTCGTAACAAATCTGCTTGTTTTAAAGTAAAATAATTTGTAGATTGTTATAATATATGGTTAATTTATAATGTCTAGTGCTAGAACTGGGTTTTTCAGTCACCATCTACTTGAATAATAAATTCATTAACAATTATGTCATCCCAGATGGATAAAATTTAGTTGACACCATAGTTATCTCTTTTGATGGTTAAATTGTTTTTGTCACAAAATTCACCAGCCTGTTTTCCTTCGTATCTCGTGCCTAAACCAAAAACCTACTACCGCTCCTTCCCTACCTACACCTACCATTACATTAAAATCCCCCATAATTATTAAATTTTCATGTCCTTTTACGCATCTTAGAATGTATTCGATATCTTTGTAGATCGCTTCTACCTTCTTCCTCACTCTAGCTAGAGGTAGTCATGTATAATTGTAATATTACGTATTTATCGGTTTAATTTCTTATCTAACCATGAGTACTCTTTCGTTCTTTTGTAAGTTGTTTTCTACGTTGTTCTATCTTTTTTTCGTATAAGTTTACATCCTCCTTTCTCAAATTTTCTTCCTTTAACCCTGATGAATTACCTTAAACTCTTTGCTCCAAAAATCCCTCACCTCTGGCCGTTCATTTACATTTCCAATGCTCCACCCGAAGGTACTACATTGGTCAGGAGGCGAGTTTTTTGTTGCCTGGAAATTTAGAATTTTGCCGAACCTTTGCCGTTCCAGGCAAGGTAGGGATCTTTAACGTGCGTGACAACACTCACACACAGGACCTCCATTTAACCCTCACCTCTGATCTCTACTATGTCTAGTGTTAATCTATACATTTCAATTTTCCAATTCTCTAGCTTATTGTAATAAAATGCAGAACCTCTTTTAAGGTTTTAATAAACAGTTAATTATAGTAAATACTAAACACATTCAAACTAATGACAGATAGGAAAGTGAATGTCTATAAACAACATCAGGCAACTAGATCATAATTATATCACATTTACCCCTGCCTATAAATTATAACACGTATTCTTCCAGGTGAGAAGGTAGTCTTCTTGTTCTACAACTTCTACGTACACTAGGTTGAACGTTTCGAGAATTATTGAATTGGACTTGTGATTCAGGAGTGTCTGATTGCATTTCGTTAGTTTCGGGAGTTAAAACTTTTTTTTAGGAGTCTCTAATGTGGACATTAGGAACTGGAGCTAGATCTCGTGCAGATACAGAGTTCATTCTTTTTTCGGAATCTCCAATCTGAGTATATTCAGCATTACCAACTGGAGTCAAATCCCGTGTAGATACAGAGGTAATTCTTCTTTCAGAATCTCTAATATGAGCATATTCGGCATTACTTTCGAGTAGTGTAACTTCTTTGACTATAGGATCACACTTGGAATTACAAACAAATTGTCGTAGATAAACAGGACCTGGACTTAAAAGCCACGTTGGAATTGTTTCTCCATTACCACTTCGCCTTTGATGCCTGAACAATCGTTCATGCGGAGTTTCATTTGTAGAGGTAGAGAGTAAGCTTCTTATTGAATGTAGTACTTGTGGAAGTACACTTTTCCATTAACTTATATTTTTATTTTTAGATTTTAGAGCTAATTGAATTGTACGCCAGATGATACCATTGTACTTTTCTACTTGACCATTACCGCGAGGGTTATAAGGTGTAGTTCTGCTAGAAGCGATTCCATTAGAGTTCAAAAACATTTTTAATTCATTAGATATAAATGAGCTCTCTCTGTCAGAGTGAATATAAGAGGGAGTTCCAAAGAGATAAAAGATATTTTTGAGAGCAGCAACGATAGTTGAAAAAGTCATATCTGGACAGGCAATGGCAAAAGGATATCGTGAGTATTCGTCAATGATTGTGAGAATATAGCGATTATTAGTACAGGATGGAAGAGGGCCTTTAAAATCCACATTTAAACGTTCGAAGGCGGAAGTAACTTTTATGAGCCTTCCCTTAAATATATAAAATATAGGCCTAATTTCACAACATACTGGGCAAGAAGAAGTCATTTTCTTTACATCTTCCATAGAATAAGGTAAATTCGAATCCAATGATACATTCGAGTAATTCCAGGGTGACATAAAGTATTATGTAAATCCATAAGTCGAGCTTCGTTAGCAGTTGTTGCAGAACAAATACTAGAAAGTGCATCTGCAGCAGTATTCTGAGGTCCAGGTCTATAAATAATATTGTAACTAAAACACGATAATTCTAATCTCCATCGTAGAATTTTTTCGTTCTTTATTTTGCTTTTGGATTTTAGATCAAACATAAATGTAACAGAGCGTTGATCGGTGATTAGCTTAAAATATCTTCCCATTAAGAAATGCCGCCACTTCCTAGTTGCTTCAACAATCGCATATGCTTTTTTTTTACAGACGAGTGTCTATATTCTAATTGAGAAAGAGTCCTTGAAAAGAAGGCAACAGGACGCCCAGATTGTGAAAGAGTTGCTCCTATTGCTTCATTTGAAGCATCAGTTTCTACTGTAAACATATCCTCACTATATATAGGTGCGAACGAGGCATTTTCTATCTCTTTTTTTATACTATAGAAGACTTTTAGAGCTTCAGGAGATAGTGGGAATTTGCTATGAGAAAGAATACTTATTTTGTGTGAAAAACGAGGAATATAATTTGAAAAATGAGCAAACATTCCAACAACTCTTTTTAGTGAAGTTGTGTTATTTGGAGGTGGAATTTCATGCAACGCTCTGAGTCTATCAGGATCAGGCCTAATAGAATCGTAGGATATCAAATATCCTAAAAGGGAATCGAACGAAGAGAGAATTCGCTTTTCTCATTATTTATGGTTAGGTTGAATTTCTGAATAGCTTCTATAAAACGTTGGAAGATTTTCATCATGTTTTTTCTGATCTCTACCACAAACAGTGATATCATCCAGGTAAGTATATGTATCTGATAATTTTTCATTGCGAATAATGTAGTCTATGCCTCTTTAAAACGCAGCTACTCCATTCGTTACCCCAAAGGGGATTCGCTTAAACTGTAAAAGTATACCACAAGTCTTGAATGCAGTATATGGCCGGTCTTCCTTTTTGATGGGAAATTGGTGATATGCACTTTTCATGTCAATTTTGCTGAAGACTTGATATTTAGACACACTATTTACAATATCCTCAATACGCCGAAGAGGATATGCGTCTAACTTAGTGAATCTATTGATTTTCTGAGAATAATCGATTACCATACGTTTGCGGTGATTTTCTGAAGATGTAACGAGCACTTGCGCTTGCCACGGTGATTTACTTTCTTCAATTATATCCTCAGACAGTAAGCGTTTAATTTCAGCTTATATGAATTTGGAATCACTTTCAGTTTGTCTGCAAGATTTTATAGCAATTGGTCTACATTCAGGTGTTAAATTTTCAAAGAGAGTTACAGGTTCAATACTAGCTGTAGCTAAAGCACAAACTTTCAACGAAGGTTTTAAGCCACCAAATTCAACTTCCACTTTAGAGTGTTGTTTCAGAAGATCGTGGCCAATTATTATATCGGAGCAAAGATTAAGGAGAATAGACAGACGAACATTAGGATAGTAGTGATCTTTGGTACGAAGATTAATAATACACTGTCCAGATGTTCTAGAGTTGAAAGATGTAGATGCCATTGTAACGGACTCTTGTGAAGACATTATAGGTAATTTAAGTTTCTTTACAGTTTGGTCACTAATAAAACTACAGGAACTACCAGTATCTATTAGTGCATAGAGAGAGGAATTATTAACTTCTACACGAATCACAGCTTTTGCCAAACATTCAGGTATGGGTTTGGTATTGATAGAGCTAATCATAGAAGCAGAGTGATTTGAGTTGGACCCATTCTTTTGTGATTTGCATACCTTAGAGTAGTGACCTTTTATTTGGCATGTATTACAAAGACTATTTCGAGCTGGACATTTGGATCGAATATGCCATTTAAATCCACAGTAGAAACACTTTCTATAAGTAGCCGCTGTTTCTTTAGTTTCACTATATGGAACGTTTCCATTTTGAACTTCTTGCTTCAAAGGGACGCATGATTGACCGGATTGTGGGTTTGTATAGAGTTTACATTCAGAGATTGATTGTAAAGCATCGATTGTTGTAGAGCCATTTCTAATGATCGACCTTTTTCATATGCCTTGCTTAGGGTCAAGAGAGGACTTTCCAAAAGTCTCTGCCTAATATTGGTATCGGATAAACCACGAATAAAGGCATCCCGAGTGAAATCTTCTCGATGCTTTTCAGCGGTAACACCTTTAAATTTACAATCTTTAGCTAGAAGATTTAAAGCTTGTAAAAATTGGTCAACATTTTCTTCAGATAGTTGACTTCGAGTGGCTAACTTATGCCGATTATAGACTTCATTAACTGGCTTCACATATATATCATTGAGGATTGAAATAGCATCTTTATATGTCCCAGCAGCACTAATATACTGGCAGACGTTGGCAGAGATGTAATTATAAAGGATTTTTAATTTATCAGGGTCTTCTTTTCCTGATGAGAAATTAAGAAATTTTGTATACCAGTGTTCCCACTCCAGAGTCGCATTTATAGAGTTTGGGTCGATGTCAAATCGTTCCGAAGTCAGAAAACGATCCATTTATATTGATTAACTGTTTATTAAATTGTAATGAAATGGAGAACCTCTTTTAAGGTTTTAATAAACAGTTAATTATAGTACATTATAGTACATTAAAACTAATGACAGATAGGAAAGTGAATGTCTCTAAACAACATCAGGCAACTAGATCATAATTATATCACACTTATCTGCTTACTTCATGCTTCTAACGTTCCGTGCTCTGACTCAAAAAATGTTCGTGGCTCTTCTTTTGAAGTAGTTGATCACATCCTTCGAAGTAGTCCCCTCCCGGAGATCCAAATGGGTGACTATTTTGATTCTGGATTACTTTGCCTTAGAGAATGTCATCTTCATTTTGTTTTCGGTCTTACTTAAGGCCAGTTTAACGTAGCTCTAACTTCTTTTCTATTCTGTGCTAATCTAAAAAGTTCTACATACTCTTCATAACCTAAATCTCTAATAATTTGACTAATATAATTTTGTCTAGGTCTTCCTACTCTATTTTTATTTGCTAGTCTATAATCTAAGACTTTGTTAAATAGTCCCTCATGTCTTAACTGGTACCCTATCATTCTATCTATCCCTATGAGAGATTTCTAATTTTCGCAAAACCCTGAAAGTAACAATCCAATTAACTCTATCAAATGTTTTTCTAAATCTACAAAAGCGAAATGAGTCTTTTTATTTTTGTAAGCTTTTTTCGATAATTACCCTAAACATTAGTATTGGTTCTCTAGTCCCTCTGTCTTTATGAAAATCATATTGGTCTTTGCCTAAATAATTCTGTCAAAGCTTCTACTCTATTTTTAATTATTATTGTTAGTATTTTGGAAGTGAAACTAACTGTTTTAAAATTCTCATACCTATCAGCTCCTGATTTTTTTGGGATTGGGATAATAATATTTGTTTTTCAAAATCTATTGGAACCTCACTTGAGTCATATATTACTTTTACTAGTTCATATAATCTATCTAAAGTTTTCTGACTTGCATATTTTATTAATTCTGCAAGTATATCGTCTAACTCCAGTGCATTATATAGTTTAAGATCCCTAACAGCTCTATCAAATTCCTCTCTTAATATTGAGAACCCTATTTCTACATCCTCTTCTTGGTCGTTCTCTAACTCATCCATATTATCTCCCTTATATAAATCTAAATATCTTTTCCATCTATCTGCCATCTCAACTCTATTTATTAGAAGTTCATTATTCTCATCTTTAATACCATTATATTTTTTCCTATCTTCCCCGAAAAACCTTTTAACTGTCCTGTAAGACCTGTCTATCTTACCCACTCTCAAATCATCTGGTATTCCCTTACAATTCTCCTCCATCCATTTATTTTTAGCTTTTCTACACTCATGTACTATCTTATTTCTAACTCTATTATATTTTTGTTTACTTTCACTATCCAATTCTCTGAAAGTTTTAAGCTTTCTTCTATTCTGTATTAAATCTAATATCTCTTTTGTTACCCAGAATTTTCTCGCTTCTACTTTTTTCTTACCTATAATAGTCTATGTTACTATATCACATACAGTCCTTTTTATTTCTTTCCATCTATTTTCTATGTTCTCTCCTTCAGCTACCCCTTTGATCTTATTATCTAATACTTGTTTATAATCCTCTTTTACCTCACTATCATTAAGCTTACCTAGATCCCATCCCTCTCTTTTAGTCTTTCTCAATTTTTGAATTTTAGATTACACTTCATTTTAACTAAGTTACGATTGCCATCTACGTCAGCCCCTGGATAACTATGACAGTTTTTAATTTGATTTCTAAATCTTTATTTAACTAAAATATAATCTATTTGGTTTCTGCAATTGCTTTCTAGGTATATCTTCTTCTAACATGTTGTTCGAATAGAGTGTTTACAGTTACTAATCTATGTTCCTGGCAAAACTCAACTAATCTTTCTTCTCTATTATTTCGTCTACCATACCCAAATTCTCCTACCATTTTTACCTCACTACTTTCTCCCACTGACGCATTAAAATCGCCCATAAATATTAAATTCTCATTTCCTTTAATTTTCTCACTATACTATTTATATCCGAATATACTTTTTCTACTTCCTCATCCTCATACTGAGTTGTTGGCATGTAAACCTGTACTAAAACAGTGTCTGTGGGTTTCGTACTCAATCTAACCATAACTATTCTATCACTAAATTGTAAGTACTCTTTAACTTTACGTCCTAATTTTTTACCTAACACTATTCCTACCCCTGCCTTGTTGTAATTATTCTATAATTATCTTTCCAAAAGTCATTACTATCTGGCCATCTCGCCTCACTAATGCCTAAAATGTCGGGATTTCCTTTTCTGATTTTGACTGATAAATTCGTTAACTTATCTACTCTAACTAATGACATTACATCCAAAGTCCCTATCACTAAATCTAATTCTTAACAATTTTCATCGCTTGTTTAAACAATTAATTTTATTTACTATTTCTGTTTTAATCGCTTATGAGATATTCGTGTTAGTTTCTGTGATTATCTGTCAGAGGAATAAGCATGAATAAGTTCCAATATTTTCCGAGTTTACATTTTGGTTAATGTTACATGAGGTTTCTTGTATGGGAATGTATAAAAACGAAGTAACCAACATAAAAAATTAATTTATTCAAACCTCATAAATTTATAATATTTACTTGATATGCTCTAATTGCCCATTTACATAATCTTTACTTGTTGTTTCTTGCAATGAACTAGACCAATATTCAACTAATAATTGCAATTCAAACAAAATCAATTGCAAAGAGGACTAAAATTGCCATGATGGTTGAACGCCCTTCCATTGTAAATCCATTGGAATATTCTATTTTAATATGTGTCATCTTCAGCCATTGATAACTTCGTCTTCTACTTTAGAAAACATTTTCTACAACAAGAACCAGATTATTTTTATTGAATTTATGAAAGAAAACACTGTTATATTAGCACATACACTGGCTTAAGAAAATTGAGCAAACACAATTACTTCTAGCACTTCAACGCATCAGTGTTTTGCATAGCCAAACTTACAGGAGAATATTCCTAAAACTAGAAGCCATTCAGCCTTTAGTTATGTATAAGATATAGATCTCGTATGTTTTCATTACAACTTGTTACGTCAATTGTTTGTTACATGATGTTGAAGTTTAATACAAAAATATTGTAATCAATAGCAACAATATATACTCTGCTTTTTTATTTATAATCTCTGTATGCATATAATTGGTTTTGAATAAAAAAAAATTATGAAAAGTCTATAGAAGTTACTAGAAACAAATGTTAGTGTCACGTACATACTTAAATCTCATGTAAGATGATAGAAAATATCCATTAAAGTATGGTTCTTATTGATTTATATACATTACATGGAAAATGTAGTAAAATAATAATTTACACTTGAAAATTCTATGAAATGCACCTAGAGTTAAAGGCAATAAATAATAATAAATTTACAATTTAGAAAATTTTAACAAATTTTGGTTCATCTTTAAAAGTTTCCTGACAGGTTCCCAGATGCATAACTTTTTAGAAATAAAATGAAATTAAAGTTTTAATATACTGTCAAACCTTTCCATAACTTTCAATAAGTTTTGTATCGGATAAGTTAAACTTAAACTACTCTTCTACACAGAGAAAATAGGATAAAGATGAACTCCACAACTACGAAAGTACAATTGTATAAATCTGGGACCTGTATATAAACTGAAGTTTCATAAATATTTATTAATGCATATTAAAGAAGCTTCAAATTTTTTATTTCTGGCAAGTCAAAATTCTTTTTTATCAAACTTATAACAGAAACAACATTATTTTTGGTCTACTGAAAATTCTAACCTTATGAAAGACTAATTTTCAAGAAAGGTTCAGTTTCAATGTACTGGGTGATACGGATGGGTCAGAACTGAAATACTTAAATCATAATAAAACTTTTAATTTCTGAAAAAAAGTAGATTATTTACCATATTTATTCATCAATATCGTTTAACACATTTATAAAAGATGTTGAAATATTTCTCTATATTGTAGTAAACACACATCCACTCGACGGCACATGTTTCCAGATAGTTATCTCAGTACATCGACTGTGATTTCCCTTACAGCAGCAATTATATATGTGTTTAAATCCTCAAATGTAATATGATTATTGCAGTATACCTACTCCTTCAGATGGCTCCATAAAATTAAATCTGGTGGTCTGGTGAGCATTTTTTATATTCTTAATTCCTTCCGAATTAATTGATATTCTAAATAAGGTGTGTACAGGATTGCCTTTAACTTTTACATAATGTACATGTAAAGTCATAATTTTCGAGCGTGCCTAAATTTTATTAGTCTGCTTGATGGTCATGCTGAAAAAATAAATTATTAGTTTTCTATCCATATCGACGTCAAAGGAACAAATAATTAATGTCTATATCCCTTAATTGCCTAGGTTAAAGCTAGAAGTTCTCTTAAATTGTGTTGTAATTCTTCTTGCTTTTTGATGAAATTTTGGTGTTTCCTTCACAATGCTACAACATAGTAGAATGTACAGCACAACAGTTTAAAATCCGCAGTGAAAGAAACGAGTCAGAAATTATATTAGTGCAGGTTTGTACTATGAATGATAAATCCCAAGGTACATAAAGAATTCCCCATTGGCAGCATCGAAATTACATACGACTTGCAATACGGCGATGGCACAAGGTAGATAGTGGAACGTAATTTAACATCCCCCTACCGAGAGTTTGTTATTTTGATCTTAAAAATTGGATTTAGAGATTTTTGCCTTAATATTAAACAAACTATGAATTACAGAGATTTTCGTGTTACAGATATATAACCATTATTTGATCTTATTTTTGGGATATTTTCTTTCGAAAAAATATATAAATACTAATCCATTTATTGATCACTGTACTTTTGATTAAATTAATCAAGCCTAAATTTTCGAAGGACCAGTACATAAATACATATGTACACACACGTGACCAAGTATTTCAATTTATATGTAAATTCAACACACTCACCTGAACAAAACACATCACGTTCCAACTGTACTCTTGACACAACACATCACATCCTTTTGTCTCTAAGGATGGCGGCAAACAGCCCGGAATGTCCGTTTTCCATGCAACAGGTAAACAAACCACAGCGGGTAGTCGAGAGTGGTGGTTTCACTAAATTAAAATACTAGTCTATCCGCAAACAAAGTTTACACCCACAAATTTACAATATAACCATATTAATTCTAAACATACCGCTCACCAATAAGCTCTGCTTATTTAAAACTAAAGGTACAAACAAACAAAAACTACTATATATATATACAGATATATTGAACAATTAAACTATACTTGAAAACGACTTGAGTGTGTGAGGTATGTACAATTACTCTGCAATTTGAAGGCGACATAAATTTATCATGGGACGGTCCAATTCTCCATGACCAGCTTTAACTCTGGCAACTCTTGCAATGCCATCACGACCAGGAAATTGGGCAATTATGCGGCCAAGTTTCCATTGCAAAGGGGGAAGGTTCTTATCCTTAATAAGAACGAGTTCACCTACACAAGGAGTTGCAGGAGAGACTGACCACTTGTTGCGCTGCTGCAGGCAGTGGAGATATTCTGTGGACCACGCTGCCAAAAGTCCTGGTGCAATCTTTGGACAAGTTGCCATCTGGTTAAACGATTGAGTTATAGAGGGGTTGGATCTGGTGGGGAGGTTAACAGCTCCAAGGTCAGGAAGTGACCGGGTGTAAGAACCGATAGGTCATTAGGATCTGAACTCATGCTATACAAGGGGCGGGAATTCAGAATGGCCTCAATTTGAATTAGAAATGTTAGAAGTTCCTCATACGTAAGCACTTGTTCACCAAGTACTCTGCTTAAATGAGATTTAACAGAACGAACTCCTCGCTCCCATAATCCACCGAAATGAGGTGATGAAGGAGGATTAAAATGCCAATGTATCATTAAAGACCTGGCAGCTTGTTCCGCATATGATACAAGTAAACGAGATGCGCCTACAAAATTGGTGCCTTGATCGTTGTAGAGGTCACTGCAGCGACCACGACGGGCAACAAAACGACGAAATGCTGCTAGAAACGCTTCAGCAGTGAGATCCGACACTAGTTCATTATGAAGTGCTTTGGTGGACATACATACAAATAAACACACATAGGCTTTGGTGCGTTTTGTACCTCAAATACGCCCCGACGTGATGGTGAAAGGGCCTGCAAAGTCCACTCCAGCATGACTAAACGCTTTGAGCTGAGATATTCGGGAAGAGGGCAAATCTTCCATTAAAGGGGCAACCGAAGGGGGATTAACTTTAAAACAACGAATGCATTTGGCTACAACATGGTTAATAGCGCACTTAACTTCCAGAATCCAAAATTGTTGCACGATGAAGAAGGTTAATGATTGGGGGTCCAGGGTGAAATAGCTTACGATGCATACTTTCAATTATTAATTCGGTTAGTCGATGCTTTCGGGGAAGTAGCATGGGATGCTTTGCATCATAAGATAGTTGAGAATGACGTAAACGACCACCATCCCGAATTACACTATTGGAATCCAGAAACGGAGCTAATTTTTGGATAGGTTTTTTGCATACTTTGCCACTTTGAATACAAACAAGTTTGTCAGGAAATACATCATGTTGAACTACCTTTACAATACAAATTAAGGCGTTGTACAACTCATCCGCTGTTAACGAACCACCTTGCCTTTCATGCCTTTTCAATTTTGTATTTCTAATGAATCGGAAGCAAGAAGCCACTACACCTTGCAGTTTACGAAGTGAGGAGAAACGAGCTAGCAAACTATTAATCAAATTATCTGGCACTGTATATACTAAGACAACTTTTCGCTCTTCGCACTCAGCAGTGGAATCTGAGTATGATTGATTAAATGGTTGATATATATGGTTAGTTGAATAAAGAAACTTTGGACCTGACCACCAATGGGCGTGGGATACAAGATCTGAAGGCAATAAACCTCTAGACCCACAATCAGCAGGATTATCTTTGCCACTTACATGATGCCATAAGTTAGGAGGAACTCTATCTTGAATGTGAGTAATACAGTTACTAACAAAAGTTTTCCATCGGTGTGGAGAGGATTTGATCCATGATAAAGTAACTGTAGAGTCAGACCAGGCATGAATTGCATCAATCGTGATGAACGGTTTATAAACCTTATTTACAAATTCTATTAAGTCAGGTAAAAGTACAGCTGCACACAATTCTAAACGTGGCACAGAAATACGTTTTAAAGGTGCTAGCTTGGATTTGGCATACACTAAATTTACTGAAATTATTCCCGCTTTCGAAACACGCGAATATAAATAGCTGCAGCATATCCAGCTTCAGAGGCATCACAAAACCCATGAAGTTGCAATGACACAATATCGTCAACTAAAACACAACACGACAAGGATAAGATCGCTAAACAAGATAGCTGCCGTTTATATGCGGACCAACAATCCACAACATCTGAAGGTGGCACCTCATCCCAATCCAACCCTAAACTCCATAACCGTTGCATTAAATTTTTCAGAAGGAAGGTCACAGGGGTCAACAAACCAAGCGGGTCCAAAACCTTTGCTATGTCTGAGAGTATAACCCGTTTTGTGCACGGACGTGCAGTACTATCCACTTTGAACTGGAAGCAGTCTTTTGTGAGACACCACTGTAACCCTAAGACTTTTAAGGAAAGTGAGTCAGCGTCATTAAAAGAGAATGGCTGAAGTTCTTCAGGGGGGAATGACAATAATTCAGGACGATTACTTGCCCATTTCCTAAGGACAAAACATGCACTCGACAATAACGAAATAAGTTGACGTTGGGTTTATAAGGTTTCTTCCACGGATGCACAACCTGTTACTATATCATCAACATAGTTATCAGATATAAGAACCTTTGCTGCTAATGGATAGTTTTGAAGATTATCCCTTGCTAATTTTTGAAGAACGCGAATAGCCAAGTATGGAGACGAAGATACCCCATACGTTACGGTGTTTAATTCATACTCTTGAATAGGTTCAGCTTTTGAAAATCGCCACAGAATACGTTGGTACGATCGATGCTGATCTGTCACCTCAATTTGCCGGTACATTTGCTTAATATCAGCGGTTACAACAAATTTGTGTAGTCTAAACCCTAACAAAATACTCGATAAATCCTGTTGAAGTTTAGGGCCGATCAGTAAACCATCATTTAATGACTTGCCGTTAGATGATTTTGCTGACGCATCAAAAACAACCCTCAATTTAGTGGTGCTACTATCTGGTTTCTGAACACAATGGCGAGGAATGTAGTATCCCGATGACAAATGTGTAAGAGGTTCATGAACTGTGAACATATGTCCAAACTCTAAATAGTCTTTCATGAAATTTGAATATTCCGTATGTAGGTCAGGATTTTTCAACAAACGATTTTCTAATAATTCAAAACGACGCAGTGCTGTGGAATAAGAATCGCCTAGTTCTATACGAGAATCTTTAAACGGCAAATTAACAACATATCTACCGTCCTCCTTTCTTTGATGTGTTTCTAGAGAGTTTCACATTGAATATCTTCAGGCGAAAAGGCAGGAGTTGCTGGAACATGTTCAACCTCCCAGAATTTTTTTAACACAATGTCCAATGGGGTATTCATAACCGATGTACAAAACGAACTCACACGATTAGTTGCTGACAGTCTGTTTTACCGACCAGTACCCAACCAAACACTGTATTAAGGGCAGTAGGCTCTCCAATTTTACCACGTCTAATGCCAAGCTGAACCACAGTAGAATAAATATCTGCACCTAACAATAAATCAACCTCGCGAGGGCGTCCAAAGTACGGATCTGCTAATGTTAGACCTCCAAGGAAGTCATAACGATTTGAAACGGGAGCCGACGGCATAGAACCGGCAATTACAGGAATAACAATTGTATCTACAACGAATGTAGGATTGGTCTTTTGATATGGCCGCAACGAACATGTAACGAGACCATAGCTAGAGGTGCTCATTTGATTTAAACCGCTAATCGATATGGACGATTTTAATCCAAGACTTTTCATACACGATTGGGACATAAAACTGGCTTGACTACCATTGTCAAGTAATGCTCGACAAGTTTGATAGTTTCCACGTGCATCCTGTACTTGTAACAAGACAGTAGACAACAAAACAACAGACTGACTAGCCACTGTGCTAGTCATCACGGCGACTTTATTAGAAGATTCTAAATTTGAGGGCCCTTCTGTCAAGTACGCTTCACATTCCTTGTCTGGCGTCACAGCAGAAGTGGGAAAATGCAACAAGGTGTGATGTTTTTTATCACAAACACGACAACTAAGTTTTGATGGACACTTAACAACAGAGTAGTTGGTTCCTAAACAATTATAACACCAGTTTGAAGTTTTTGCAACTCTATGTCGTTCAGAAGGTTCTAATACTAAGAATTTGTCACATTTAAAAACAGAATGATTAGCTTTGCAATAAATACAACTAGTACTATGGGTTTCCTTAGCGGTGGTAACAAAACTTAATGATTCTTTTGGCTTGAACGCAACAGGATACTGTCGTGATACTGTTGGCTTCTGAACACTAACAGGGCCTGGCTGTCCTACAATAACCTGGTTTGTCTCCAATGCCTTGCAATGTTTAGAAACAAATGAGTACAAATTTTCATAGCTAGGAATCTCAACATCATGAAGTTCAATTTCAAAGCGTTTCCTAGTGGAGTTATCCAATTTTTGCAATAATAGATTAAAACGAGTAAAATCTCACATATCATGATTAAATTGTGCAATTGCCGAAGAATTTTCAGAAAATGTAGACAATAATGTGCGTAACGAGGACGCAGAATCTGAACTAACTTTCGAAGCATTACAAATGGCCTGCCAATAGCTAGTGAGCAACTACCGTTTGTTTTCGTACCTATCTATTAATTGTTGATACGCAATCGTATAATTATCAGAAGTTAATGGAAGCCCTTTAATAATTGCCAAAGGCTCTTTAACCAATGATGAGGTTAAATATTGAAATCGTTCAATATTAGATAAAGTTTCATTTTCATGAATTAGTGTACGGAACAAATCGTAGAAAGAGCTCCAATTTTTATAATTACCATCGTAGGTGGGGATTACAATTCTTGGCAACTTAACTTTATTAGGGGCACCCGAGTGTTGTGTTTCAATACTATTACGAGTATGAGGCTGTGACCTCTTAGCTGCTAATTCTCGGTGCACAATTTTGATTGAATATTGAATTTCATCAAAACTATCTTGGATCACCTGTTGTTGATCTAAATCAGCAACCTCTACACAAGCAACCATTTCGTAATGAACTTGTTCAAATTTATCTACTATGTTTGATAAATCGATAAAACAAACATCAAAGGCAACAAAATTATTTTCCGGATCAATTTGAGCTGCTTGAGCACATTTTAATAAGGCTTGCGCCTTGCGCATCAACATGTTACGTTTATTTGACAATTTTTCAATTTCCATTGTCACAAATAATGGAAAACAATCATAAAGTAAATCACAGTTATGCAAACCCCAGTAGCAGTTATCTACTTGCTAAAAATGTTAATCTAACAAAAATTGCACAGCTATCAAACATGCGAATCTCAGAATACAAAACTATCAACAAATACATTTAATAGATCCTCTAAATAAATTATCAAACACCATAATGACAATTCTACCTGTTTGCAATGCTAAAATACGAACCGCTCACCGTAAAATAGTAATCTCTCAAATGTAGGTAGCCACATACAAGTTATTCACCTCTTAACTACCAAGAAGATTTTAAAGGCTGAACCCTAATTCCATGGAATTCAGTTAGATACATCTGGTGCCACCCTCAAGCAGGTTTCAAGATGTTTAAAAGGATAGCAACAGACAGGAATGTCAAACCCTCTATTCTGAAGACTAGGTAGCTCAACACACAGGGTGTTGACCTTTATGTAATTGTACTAAAACTACCTTAAATATTTTTGAAGTCACTAAGCTATATATAATATTATTTTTACAGCCATATTATTATGTGAGCGGTAATGTCAAATTTAATTGAGCTTTTTCACTAATTTCTAACGAAATTCGCCATCATTTACGCAAATATTTATGCAAATATCTTACGCTAATGATCGCCGTAAATTACGCGTCAACACAGGATAAAAAACACGCAAAGCCAAATTACGTGTTTTTATGGACTATAAATCCACTAGATTAATTCAAATCCGGCTCGAAGGACCAAATGTACTTTTGATTAAATTAATCAAGCCTAAATTTTCGAAGGACCAGTACATAAATACATATGTACATACGCGTGACCAAGTATTTCAATTTATATGTAAATTCAACACACTCACCTGAACAAAACACATCACGTTCCAACTGTACTCTCGGCACAACACATCACATCCTTTCGTCTCTAAGGATGGCGGCAAACAGCCCGGAATGTCCGTTTTCCATGCACCAGGTAAACAAACCACAGCGGGTGGTCGAGAGTGGTGGTTTCACTAAATTAAAATACTAGTCTATCCGCGAACAAAGTTTACACCCACAAATTTACAATATAACCATATTAATTCTAAACAATCACTATGTTTCGGGTATAACTTTGTACCCTTAATCATGTGCTACAAAGATGTGAATAAAAACAGTTATTGATATACAAATATTTGTTTGTTTTACTTACATTAAAATTATTTATGTTATTGATTGAAAACTGACAAAGGTCTAGCCAATACTAGTTAGATAATAGGCGATTTTTCGCGACATAAACTAACATACTTAATTATGTGTGTGTGTTAATCTTGCATTTTGGCAATAAAATTTACTGGAGAGGAAATTGTACAGCACCATTCTATCAGATAAACGAACATACCCTGATCTGTATCAGGTTATGCTTGTGTATGTTAAACACTTGACTTTTACCGGGTAATTATTCAAAGCGAGGTTAGGAAACTACAATACGTTTTCGCGGTGCCGCACAAATAAATATTTTTTAAATAGTGGGGTGATGCTTTAACATACCATAATCGAACAATTCAAGTATATCGCAAAAAATCGCCTATTGTAGTTAACTAGTTAGTTGGTTAAATAATAGCTTGTTATGGAAAATATAAATACTTTTATAAATGTGTGTGTGTGGGTGCGTGTGTGGGTGCGTGTGTGGGTGCGTGTGTGGGTGCGTGTGTGTGTGCGTGCGCGCGCGCGCGTGTGTGTGCATGTGTGGGTGCATGTGTGGGTGCGTGCGTGCATGTGTGAATAATTATATTCCGTTATTTTACAAGGGGCCCTTCACAATTTACCAATCCACAAGCTATTACAACAGCATCGTCTATAACGGGACATAATTTAGAATGTACGCACGAATGTGGTTTCAACAAGTTGAATTCTCGCATACGTCTGATGACCTGCTCAATATGTATGCGAAGGCTGGCAATTCTTTTTGTTTCCATAACTTCCTTTTTGTTAAGTTTCTGTTGTGCAGTAACACTTGGTGGATGGAGCAAAATACACTTTTTCTGCATTAAAAGATTATCTATGTACTTCAAGCCTCTATCCGCCATAATTACTGAAGAAGGTTCCAACAAATCCAAAAATCCACTTTTCTCTACGATTATTGTATCTGATGTTGTTCCACCAAATCCTGTTGATACAAAAGTGATAATGCCATCTGGAGTTGATGCAATTAAATACTTCAACGTATTGGTCTTTTTGTATTCTGACCAAGTTAGAGCTTGTTTAACTGCATTATTTGGTTTTTGGATTTCTATTTCAAAGCAATCTATAATTGCCCGTACTTTACTATATCTTGCTCTAAAAGGCAACGGGAGTAATTCTATAATTTTTTCATTTGGTGGTGTAATTATAAATTCTTTCATCAACTGACTTATGAGTGATATAGATTTGGCAAATTTCCTGCTTGTATTGTTTTCTGACATTCCATATGCATCGCCAAGCTCATTAAAGGTTTGTGCCAAACGCACTTTTTATAATGTTAGATAAATACTATTAACATCCAGTTTGGTATACTGTTTAATAAGGTCAATGATAAATAGACATTCTTTATTAATTCCCAAGTACAGTCTTGGCTTTGCAACTACAATTCTTGTTGTATGTCGAAAATTCTCCAATCATGCTATTTGGTGAAATTTCATTTGTAGATGCTGATGTGGGACTACTTTGAACGTAAACACTCGCAGTTTCAGTTTCATTGGAAGAAAGCGAATCTTTTTTGAGCTTAGGAATACGACAGGGTATGCGACTCAGTGTAGATTTCAATAGAGATGTAGCTACTGCTATCTGTTCAATTTTATTTGGTGAACAACTTTTACACAGCATTGGAATCTTCGTTTGGGTTTTTTTGCTGCGATGATATGACTTTGCAGTGCATCCAACGTCTCGTATTTTGCGATTGGTAGAATGCACAACTACATCTGGTACTTCTACTGCAAGAGGATTTGGTTCATCCAACCTTGATATTTCAATTTTCGCCACAGGTATTGTTGAAGTAAAAACTGCCTGTTCTAACAATGCTTCCGCTACTGTTCATATTTTTTGTCGCTTCACAGCAACACTTCTCGGAGGAATAGTGAAAGCAGGTTTTTTGGTCCACTTGGCAGTCGAATTTATGTGGTACCACATTTGCCTTAAGAATTTTTCTGCATTTCATATGCTTCCACATAATGTAGTTGTCCATGTCGTTTTCTAGCTGCAAATATTGTAACGGTCACTTTGTTACGTTACAGTGACTCTCACTGTAAATATTGTAATTAGATTAAACGTAACAATTTATTTGTAATATATTGATTCAGGGCCAAGCATTTAATATTAAATACAACGCGACTTTATCTGTCCGACAGGTGTGTGATAATTGTTGATAAATAGAAATACGAATTAATACATTCTTGATTAGACGTTGTTCGTCTTGAATGCGCTTTGTGAAGTGACCTACACATTTTCGTTATCCAAGGGTTAGCGTGTGCTAAAATATATTTCCCTAGCTGCGTTGCAGGATATAAATATAACGAAACGTTAATTTTCTGGAGTTGCATATAGCGTGGGCTGTGTTTATTTGGAAGTTTTTGCAACTTTGGTTCAAGTATTTGAATGTTATAGGTCGATGGTTCACATTCATTGAATTGTTTGAAGTTGCTACCTGTTTGAAGATAGTGTCGCTATAAAAATATTATTAAACCCTTACGCTGGTTAGCGTTGAAGGTTTGCTGGTATAATTGCTTGAGCACTGATCAATTTTATGCTTTCAGGTTTTTTTTTTGTTATCCACTGGTTTATTTATTTGTTTATTCTCTTCTCTGGTATTTTCTTGGTTATGGTTCTCGTTTTGGTTTTTCTTTATTGGAATTGCCTTATTGTATTTTTGGTGCACGTACAGCAGATACAAGTTTGATCCAGAGGTTACATTTCTTGTTATTCATTTGTACATTGATCGTTTAGTTACATATCTACAGCGAAGGACAAGTGCTACATGCAGAAAGCAAAACACTACCCCAGTATGTATTAACGTATCATTTTTTTACGTAAGTGGCCTGAGAATAATAAAGAATACTCCGACGGACTTAGTTGCTTACCTTGCAACTAACTAAACTTTTGATATATAAAAATAATAATTTCACTTTGTTCCATTATCACTGTTAAAGCAGTTGAAAGGGCCTATAGTGGTAATGTTCCTATATACATTTTGCTATATATAAAGTGTTGTTTTGCGCAAACAAACCCCGTAGTACTGGTTTTTAACTTTATGCGACTTATTAGGAGTTGCAGCTGCAATCAGCTGTTTCCCTTCAATCAGTGTTAATTTGAATGTTTACAATATATACATATTTACATAGCGTGTGCAAATATTAATCGTAGTTCTCATAAACCTGAAGTTCACACAATATCTACAGTAACATTAGTCCTGGATCCTGGATCAGCCAATTAGGCAGGTAAGGTTGGTTTTATATTATAGTTGCCTTTTTGCGCAGAGCCCGCCTTGGCGCTCAACAAAATATTAGTACCATCTCGCTTTCAGAACCCGACCTATTATGCTTCTGACTAGCCGCAGTACAAACAGGCCATGTTTCTTTTGTTCCAGGTCTTAAATCTACGTAACAATATATTGGGGAATTATAAATTTTCAAAGCTGTTTATCGGTGACCAGAAACATTTTCAATAAATTGAATTTGATCACTGAAATATGTGTATTTTAATTGGTTCATATTATAGCTATTAATGTAACAAGATTATTATGTGAATTATAATAATCGAGGACATTGACAGCCGAGTCGCCTGCCAATGTCCGAGATGAATTTAATTTGCTAATAATCGAGTTACATTCAATGCTTTATCCTATCATTGACAACTTTCAAATTTGAAATTGTTAAACTTTTGACGTTTATATTTGAAAAGTGTCAAGATTTTGAAGTTTATATGATAATAAGTCATGTTTTTTTTAAATTTTGTATCAAAGGTAGTATATGGCTTTGTAACTAACGACTAACGTATTATGATATAATTATCAATAAAAATTTAACAAAATGAACCTATAATAGTTAGTGATACGATAAATAATATAACATGTTCGTAAACAGTATTTTATTTAGCGGAGACAAAATTTATTTACTTAGTCTTTACTCTTTACACGTTTATACCGTATACAAATATTTTTCCCTACAACAACCCGAAAGAGGGCAGCGGCTCTTTCGGTACTTAGATTGGCAGAGACCATAGGGGTCGGTATGGCAGTCTAAGACACACTACCGCGATGTGGAAGGCAACGGAAACCACCACATTATCTCCCAAGTACACAGCGTACTTAAATTGTTACAAACATGATGGCATTCTCTGAAGTAAAAGATTCCGGAGTTAAAATAGTCCCCCATTCGGATCTCCGGGAGGGGACTACTTTGGAGGATGCGATCAGAAAGTTAAAAATAAGAGTAGGGAACATTCTGCGAGTCGGAGCGTGGAATGTTAGAAGTATGAAGCAAGTAGGTAAGCTAGAGAACCTAAAAATCGAAATGAATAGGTTATCACTAGACATAGTAGGGATCAGCGAAGTTCGGTGGCCAGAGGCGGGGGATTTTTGGAGTGGAGACTTCAGGGTAATTCATACAGGAGCAGAGGAAGGAAATTTGGGTGTGGGGATAGTTATGCGGAAAAAGATAGGATACTGTGTAGAAAATTACTTACAAAAGAACGAAAGAGTACTCATGGTTAGATTAGAATCTAAACCGGTAAACACATAATACAAGTATACATGCCCACCTCTAGCTACAGTGACGAAGAGGTAGAAGCCATCTGCAAAGATATCGAAGACATATTAAGATACGTAAAAGGACATGAAAATTTAATAATTACGGGGGATTTTAATGCCGTGGTAGGTGAGGGTAGGAAAGGAGCGGTAGTAGGTTTATTTGGTTTAGGCACGAGAAACGACAGGGGAAATAGGCTGGTAGAATTTTGCGACAAGAACAATTTAATCATCACAAACACATTATTTCAACATCATGCTAGAAGACGATATACGTGGAAGATGCCAGGAGATATAGGAAGATATCAAATAGATTACATTCTGTTAGACAACGGTTTAGGAATCAAGTAAAAGACTGTAGAAGCTACCCAGAAGCAGATATAGATACTGACCACAACATCGTAATTATGAAGGCCGCACTTAAATTTAAAAATCTGAAAAAAAGGAACGGAAAAAGGCACTTGGACTTAGAGAAACTAAAAGATAAAGATATTCAACTGAGATTCGAAAAAAAGTCAAATGAATTGCTGAATGATATCGGGAAAATATCTGAAACTAAGGAAGTAGAAACAGAATGGAATAACATTAAATCCAGCCTAGACATGGCGGCCAGAGATATTCTGGGGTATACACAAAAAGAAAATAAGAAACCATGGATAACAAAGGATATTGTGAATTTAATAGAAGAAAGACGAAAATACAAAAATAAATCAGACGAAACAGGAAAGCTAAAGAACAATGGATTGATGAAAAGTGCAAAGAGGTACAAACTAAGATGGAAATAGGAAAGACAGACGAAGCATACAAATTAATTAGAATGAATTTTAGGGATATAAAACCGTATAGTAAAAATATAAGGGACGCACAAGGAAACGTCATTATAGAAAACGTAGAGAAAGTGAGTAGATGGCAAGAATATATATGGAATTTATATGCAGGAGAGGAACTAACTGCATTAGAACAGGAATCAGACATTGAAAATGATGACTTGGGATATCCTATACTTCGAGACGAGTTTGAATTAGCATTAAAGAGTCTGAAAAATGGTAAGGCGCCGGGTACAGATAAGGTGCAAGCAGAAACTCTAAAGGCCGCTGGACAAGCAGTAACAGAACGTCTCTTCCAACTTGTAAGCTATATGTATGAGACAGGCGAGATACCCAAAGATTTCAAACGTAGCATCATAGTAACTATACCAAAAAAGAAAGGCGCGGATAGATGTGAAAATTTTCGAACAATAAGTTTGACAGCACATGTGTCAAAAATATTAACTAGAATTGTGCAAAGACGAATGGAAAAGTGAGCTGAAGAAATACTAGGAGAAGACCAATTTGGGTTTAGGCGAAACAGGGGAACATGGAAGGCTATTTTAGCTCTGAGAGTGATAATGGAGAAAACAATAGAAAAAGGGGAAAGCATGTATATAGGGTTTGTAGATCTGGAAAAAGCATTCGACAATGTAAATTGGAAAAAAATGTTTGAAATACTCAAAAAGATTGGAATGAGTTATAGGGATAGACGAATAGTACATAGCTTATACAAAAAGCAAACAGCAGTAATAGAATTAGAGCAGGAACGTAGAGATGTAAACATTAGGAAAGGGGTGAGACAGGGATGTGGCCTATCCCCATTGATCTTTAACTTGTACATAGAAGAGACAATGAATACTGTCAAATGCAGGAAGACATTTGGAATTACTATGCAGGGACAAAAAATTGATATGCTTAGATTTGCAGATGATATAGCGGTATTAGCGTCTAGCAAGGAAGAGTTAGAAGCTGCTCTTAATGAAATGGAAACGGTTCTGACAGAGAGATACGGTATGAAAATTAACAAAACTAAAACTAAAGTTCTAGTTTGCAAAGGTGGGGAAAATAAATCAAAAACAAGAATACAAGTATCTAACACGAACTTACAAGAGGTTAAGGATTTCTGCTACCTAGGAAGCCAAATAACGCAAGATGGAAAAAGCACAAAAGATATAAAACAAAGATTAGCACAAGGTCGTGCTACATTTAACAAGAAAAAGCAACTACTGTGCTCAAAGACCACATAAAGTTTCGAATAGGACTTTACCTTTGGGAATATTATTTAAAAGACTTTCGGATTTTCCAAATTTCGGGTTAAATTCTATGCATTTGAGACAATTTTCAATATGTAATTTCACTTTAGATTTAATTTTGGGAAACCAGTAAGTGCGGGTTATGAGCTCGATAGTTTTATCAGCTCCAAAATGGCCCATATTATTATGATAAGTATGTATAATTGAGTATTCCATACTTTCAGGTACATAGAATAAGATACTGTCACCTAACTTCCTATAAACCAAATCTTGGCGCAGCTCAAAAATGGGTGCTCGGTTTCCAATAACTTCTTTTAATAATCATTATTTGATTATCGCTGCTCTGTTTCAAGGCAAGAGTCTGCTCCAATGTGTTGCCCTCTAACACTAGGATATTATTAATTCTACTTAATGCATCCACATGGCGCATATTTTTATTAGGCCTATGCTCAATTGAGTAATTATAATTTTGTAATGTTAGACACCAACGCATTATGCGAGGTACTATTTCTTTTTGTTCATTGTAAGCCTAAAGCTGTCGCAATCTGTGATTATTTTAAAATTAATTCCTTGCAAATAAGTGTGGAATCGTTTAAGGAGTAAACAATCGCTAAGCACTCAAGCTCGTAACTGTGGTATTTGGATTCAGTGTCTGAAGTGCGTTTGCTGAAATAAAACACAGGGTGAAACTTTCCATCTGATTGTTTCTGCATAAGAATTGAGCCGAAACCAATAGCACTTGCATCACAGTGCAGCTCAGTTAAATTAAAGGGGAATAAATAGATAAAACTGGTCGACTAATCAATTTTGATTTGAGTAATTCAAAAGTTTCTAAGTGTTGACTTCTAAAATCGAATTTGCAATCCTTTTTAATAAGTTATACAAAGGGCAGCTATGATACTAAAGTTTTGGATAAATCTTCTAAAATAACTGGCCATTCCTAGGAATGAGTGTAGCTGTTTGGCATTGTTTGGCACAGGGTATTGCTTTATGGCTGAAATATTATTAACATTTGGACTGATTCCTTCATGATTAATGTGGTACCCTAAATAATCTATTTCGGTGGTTAAAATAAACATTTGTCTACTCTCAGTTTTAGTAAATTATCAACCATTAGTTTGAAGACTTGCTTTAAAATACCAATATTTTCATAAATTGATTCTGTGGCGATTAAAAGATCATCAAAATAAATCAATAATTTATTGTCCCTAATTAAATCTTTAAAAATTTTGTTTACAAAACGAGCAAAGACAGACGGGCTTGTACTAAGACCAAAAGGCATTCTTAAAATTCAAATTGACCTAAGGGGTCGTAAAAGCAGTAAATTTTATGGACTCTTCTGATAAAGGAACATGGTAAAATGCATTTTTCAGGTCAAGTTTTGTAAAATATTTTTTTCCTTGTAAACGCTCTAAATGGTCATCAATTAAGGGGATGGGATATACGTCACGTGTTAAATATTTATTTAAGTTTTGGAAATCGATACACATACGTAACTCGCCTGATTTTTTCTTGATTAGAATAATTGGAGAGCAGTACGGAGACTCGCTTCCCCTGATAATATTTTGACTTTGAAGGTCAACTAAAATTTTTTGTAATTCGTTTTTCTCATAAAATGAAAGACGTCTTGGTTTGCATGAAAAGGTTCGTGCTTGGCAAGTTCAAGCTTCATTTCAAAATTTACTTTAGGGTGATGTGGTTTTGGTGCCACCAAATAATCGTTATGATAGAGTTTTTCGATTTGTGCTTTAATATCATTAGGTAAATTATTATTTATTAAAAGGTTTTCAGTAACCGTTATTGGATTCTGAACATAATTGATATGCATAAGTTCACTAACCTCATTTTGGAAATTAATATTCTTACCACTATCATTTGACTCAATGGTAGGATCCTTCACTTTAAGCTTAATGTGTAATTCATTATCACCGATATCGATTTGTACATTAGGATGTGAAATAAAATCTCTCCTAAAATAGAACCATATGTCATAGTAGAATCTGGTACTACAAAAAATTTAAGTTTCGTATTAACTTCGTTTTCAATGCAGACATCGGTTTCAAATATACCCAAAATATCCAATTTTGAACCATTAATACCTTGGAAGTCTCTCTCTAAAAATTCTTTAATAATACATTCATTAGGAACATATTTTGCTTAATTAAACTTATTGGCGACCCTGTATCTAAAAGGCTGCAAATTGAAAATGTACATACATCTAAATAATCATAATTAACGTTAAATTTTAGGTTAATTACATACGGTTTGGTTGAATTGCATTCAATAACATGTGCAGTTGTGTCGACTCTCTGGTCTGGGCAGTCTTTTGACGATGACCCATTTTCCCACAAAGAAAACATGATCCTTTTGGCCTAATTGGTTTCTTGCAATTGTTAATTCCGTGACCATCCTCATTGCAATTGTAACAGCGGAGTTTTCTGTTATTGTGAAATGATTGATTACCATTAAAATTCTTCCTCGAGATTGAACTGTTGGAGGAATAAATGTAGACTTATATGATGCAGATTCATCACGAACGACATTATTTAAAATTTTGAATAAATCTTCGACTGATTTAATATCGTGGAGTAACATTCTAGCTTGACTTTGTAAAGTGCGGTCATTCAACCCATCAATAATGTACTGAATCATTTCTTGTTCTGGAACAGCAGCGTTGTTACCTAACAAAACTTTATCGTGATAATACGACGTGAAATGTTCATTAGATTTCCATAACCGATTTTCAAACTTTTGCGAAGTACAACAATATTTTGTTGAGCATTAAACATTTTGCGCATTTCTAATTTAAGTGTAATCCAATCCATAGTAATATAACTTACTTTTGAATTGTACCATTCACTGGCGTGTTTAATAAATTTGCCTACGGCGATTATTTGCATAACCTCATTTGAAATTTGATACGTGGTTTGTACTGCATTAACTCTTTCCAGCCAAACATTTATATCCACGTCTTTTCCGTTAAATTCAGGGAGTAACATGCTTATTTCGTGATTACTAAAAGTAGGTTTTGCATTCGCGCTTACAGAACCTCGTGGTTTTGTAGCGTTATCTACAGGTTGTTGCTCTTGGAATAACATAATTCCGCGAACTGTCGTTTGAATAATATCATTCATCGTTAATGTGCTGAGTTCTCTTACACTCGCATTTAAATCGGGGCTGCTTCTTCTGGTTTCATCAGAATCGGCTTGAATAATTTGTTCAGTCATGGCGTCCATGTTTGACCCGGAGTTTTTCGTAACGTACTTGTAAAATTGAAATTTCTCTTGTTGTTGCCCACACCTGAAATCTGTAGGGTGGATCGAGCGGCAGAATAAATAAAACTAAAAGAACTAATTGTCAGATTTAATAACCGAATAATAAACAAAATAAAAATAAGTACTGGTGACGAGCATAAAACGGTTGCTTTCGATCACCGGACATTCGCAGTAATAATAATGCTGGTTGCGTGCGCAGTCCCTCTTCAGCTCCCACTTGTCACAAGAGCCAATCATAAGGTAGGTGCCTGGCGGGAACTAAATAATAGCTTACAGTTGGTGCTTGGCGGGAAATTTAAATAATAGCCTACAAATAAAACTATTTATGATAACTTTATTTAAAATATTCAGTGTTGTTTAGAGAAACGCGGGTTTACATAAGGAACAATTCTTTATTTACAAATTATTGACGTCACATGCCATCACGTGACCAAATGATCGTTTTGGCGGCAATACAAATGACCGGTTTTTAAACATTTTTCTGTTTACTAATATGGCCGAGATTGATAAATCAATCTAATGCACATCAATAAGGAACATGTATTGAACCCTTTTAGCATATAAATTTTTTTTGTGCAAGTAGCCTACTGTTTTAGGAAGTTAACACTCTAAGGCCCGGTTTTTCAATCGATAGTTAACTCCTGGGTTAGTAAACCACAAGTTAGAAGTTAACCTGCAGTTATCTATGGAATGCTTTCATAGTGATGGTAAGCTAACATCTAGTTTATTAACTTTGTCTACTATTGGTAGGCCTTGTTATTGGACATTTCAACTATTTGTCTTATATATTAGAGCTACTGGAGCTTAAACGTCACTTAATATAGTTAACCTCGAATTTGCAAATTAGGTACGCGTATCATTAAACAAAATTATTATTACCTCTAATCAAATATATAAGGTAAGTTAACGTTATATCTGATTAATGAAATACATAGGTATACATTATCCATTAATAATAGGTATAATGGCAAAAAGATGTATCAACTTTACTTTGGAGGAGGAGCACCTGTTAGTCCAACTAGTAGAACAATACAAGCACATTGTCGAATGTAAAAGAAGCGGTAACACTACATGGATCGAGAAGGAGGCAATTTGGAAAAAGATTGAGGCCGAATTTAACAGCAAATGTGGCAGAAATTGATTTCGATCTTCAAAAAACTTCAAGGAAAAGTACGCTAATTTAGAAAAAAACAAAACAGAAATTTTCCCTGAATAAGTTAAACTTACTGAAAACTGGGGGCAGGCCTTTTACTCCAGTTGAATTGACCGATATAGACAATAAAATAAAAGATCTCATCTTGGAACAGGTGGAAGGATTACATAATGAATATGATGATGATAACACTATACCTAGTAATTATAACAGTTTTACTTATTAAACTATTATTAAGATGGTATTTTTAATTGCCGATGATGATAAAACTGCCCTGGACAGTTCATAAGATGTGCAGATTGGAGAACTATCGTTTGTAAATCCTGAAAGTACGTAAAAGCAAGTGATCCTAGACTTACTATGCTGTTGTTTTTATTGTGTTACTAATTGCTTGCTTAATATAAATTTTTGTAGTTACATTGTTTGAGGTAGTTGAAGCTGATGATCAGGATGAGCATCAAAGAGAGAAGCATGATTGGTCATCATATTCATCAAACACTCTAAAAATGCCACTTGTTGAACAAATTAAGATTAAACATAGAAAAGAGTATGTATTAAACATTATAGGTGCTGGTAATGCTATAAGCACAAATCTTTTAGATCAGAAACCTACATCTTTATTGATTAAAAGAAATGGTTCTAAAAGGTATGTTTCCCTTGGATACCAGTAAAGCTGCATTTCTAATCACTTCGACAGCCAAGTCAAACTTCGGCACGCATCATGAATTGTGCCATAGTCATTTTGAATGCACCACACTTCACTTCGGTTCGTGACATGCGTAATTAAACTTCGTTGTTTTCTAATATTATTCTTGACTTGTTTATAAAATGGCAAATGTTAATAATGATGAGTTTTTACTACAATGTGTTGCAAATTATAAACCATTGTACGATAAAAATGACAAAGGTTATAAATCAATAATACAAAGAGAGAACTGTTGGTCTTCAGTTGCTGAATTATTAAATACTACAGGTAATGTAATAGTGTAATTTTTGTAAGGTTTTTTTGCTAATTACAAATATATAATATTTAGTTCCTGCTGCAAAAGCTCGTTTTAAGGCACTTAGAGAAAAATATAGAAGGGAAGTTGCAATGGAAGGAAAATATAGTCGAAGTGGTACTGCTGCCTCTACAAGACCTGTGTGGCCCCTTATGAGTCTTTTCAAGTGTCTATATGGTCAAGAAGTGTGTAGAGGCACTACAAGTAATTTTGAAATATTAGAAACTACTTCAGAAAACAGTGTTGAAAACGATATGTCGCAGGAGTTTTATAATCACAGTAATAGTCAGGTCGAGTCCGAGTTGGTATCAGACAATAATTATGAGCCACAATCTTCAGTAGCAGGGGGCACGCCTACACTAAAGAGAAGAAGATTAAGTGATAGTAAATCATTAATAGATAATGTGTTGGTAGATGTTTCAAATGCCGTAAAGTCAATAAATCAAAAGAAGTCCACAAAATATGATTTATTTGCACAATATGTGGCAGCGGAGTTGAATGATATGGATGCTGACAATGCTGCAGTGTTAATAGAAAATATAAATCTTCAATTGATAGAATTTAAAAGGAACCTTCGTAATTAATTTATTTTTATAGTAGCTTTATTAATTCTTAGTATATAATTTTACTTGTAGTTAGTAATTAGACTTGTAGTTATAAAATAAAATAATTAAAGTTTAGGTTTCATACAATTATGTTTAAAGAAATATAAATGATATTACGTCTTATTTAGTCTTATTGATAATATTCCACTGCCATGGAGCTAAACAAGCTACTGGACCATTTACATATTCTTTTAAAGTATTTCTTATTGTTAAAGCAGAACAGGAAGCGTTTCTTGAACCAAGTCGTACAGGAACATTGCCAAATGCAAATCCCTCATTAGAAACATTGGCTCTCCACATTCCTGGTATTATTACGCCATTTACTTCTTTGTCAACGTAATTTTCTTGCATATAGAAATGATTATTTTCTCTTCTAATAAAATTATGTAAGCACACTATGGATTTGATGATTTTATCTATAGTGGTAGGATGTGCATTGATAACTCTATGTAGAATTCTAAAGCGAGCAACCATAATACCAAATGTATTTTCAATTACCCGTCTTGCTCGGGACAGACGATAATTAAATATTCTCTCTTCTTCTCTCAAAGTTTCTACTCTAGGTTTGCTAAAAGGTCGCATCAAGTTTTCTCTCAGGGGAAAGGCTTCGTCTCCAACAAAATAATGTGGAACTTGTAGCACCCTCTCCCTTTTGTTATCCTCCGGGCTACAAATTCAAAAGATTTCATATTTTTAAAACACGATAAATTTATTTCACGGTTAGGCCTTTATCAACGGATGTCGAGCGTTAACACTCTCATCCAAGTTTGTTATAATTTATATGATAATTATTTAATATTATTTATTAGTGACCACGGCTAGCGGGAAAACATGTATAATCTCTTCCAGGTAGCACCAATTTTGAATAAGAAAGAAATTTTGAATTACCTTAAACGGGATAATTTTAGATTATCTAATATTACCTTTTGATACTAGGTTGCTCCTACAGCTGATGTACACCTGCCCTGTAACATTTATCAACACATATTACACTAGTCAAAAAGCTGCAAAACTCACAAAGTAAACGTATATTCAATAAGCTTTATAAAACAATCATCGCCCATAGTAATTGGGGAAAATAGACAAAAAAAAAACAAATTCTCTTCTAAATAAAAATTAAGTCGATACCTAAAGGATAATTTGGCCAAATATCAACCTATATACAGCACTAAAAATAACTTACCCTATCCTGAAGTTACTTACATCTATTTAGGTTAGACATTTCCATAAAATGTTCTGCGCTCTCTTCGACTTAGTCTTCAACTGGTTCTGGACACAAATTGCATTGACAGGACTGTACAACTGTAAGAGTCTCCTGGCATAGCAATTTAATCAAGGGTTGGATCAGCAGGCATTCTCAAATGCGATACTAAACAACCATAAACTCCCTCTTTGATGAAGTGTAATAATTTTCATTAACTTTTAATTGAGATCATTCTCATCAAGAAAATTACAGCAGTAAACAATCCCTTGGTTCCGCTTCCAAGATGGCTTCCCCCTTTTTACGAACCAACACGTTCGTCGTGAACAAATTATACACAAATCATAAAATTTTAATAATCTTCCTTAACTTCAAAACAGTCGAACGAACAATATAATCTTGTTTAATTATTATTAATTTTTATATGTAGGTCGATGCATCAGCACCCATCAATCGACAAATTAGTTCTTTTTTGTTTAATTACTTGGGCTCAGCCACATAACACCTACTTATGTTATGTGGGCTCAGCTGTAGCAAGCAGCTGCCCAAGAACGCGTCAAAGTCAAGAATGTGCTGTTGGCGTCCTTTACTGGTATATATAACCTTTCTTATTTTGGCGCGATTAACAAGTCCCTTAAAGTTGTTGACCAATCAGTGAGAGCGTTACTGCATTCTACACAAATACGTATTTCACTAATGGAATTTTCCATAGAATGGAACAGAATAACCTAACTCTAAATGCATTGGAATTTTCCACAAACCCCTTTTTCAAATATAATTATAATTCAAAATTCCTTACCCTACTCAAATTATTATACATTATTTATTGTACCTAAAAATTATTATATAAAAAAAAAAATTAAAATCTGAATTGCTATTGTAATTCAAGCATTACAAACTTTCATTTTATCGATAGAAAACGGCAGTTCTTGTGGTTGTGGTATGTCTAATTCTTTATTAAATAATTTTTTTCCAAAAGCAGATTGATGTAATACACCACCATCACTCTGGGAACCATATCCACCTATGTCAACATAAGTAAAAAGATAATTAGCATCACACACAGCGAGTAGAACCATACTAAAATTTTTCTTATAATTAAAATATAAAGAACCAGAATTATAAGGAGCTTTAATAACAATATGTTTTCCATCAATTGCTCCTATACAATTTGGTAGAGATAATTTCTTGCGAAAATCTACTGCTATTTGTTGCAAATCGTCTAATGATGGTACAGATAATACCATAGGCTGTAGTTCTTTCCATAAAACATCACAAGTCTCTCTGATAATATTGGATACGGTTGTTACGCCTATTCTAAATGCATAGGACAAACTTGGATACGAGTCTCCTGTTGCCAAAAAACGTAATGTCACTGCTAACCTACAGTTTTTGTTTTATTAATATTACTAAAACCTTACCGCATTTTATAATTTACCTGCATCCAGGAGAAATAGGCTCCCGAGCTGAGGTTTTGCTCAATGATGGTCCTACAATTGCCAAAAGATTATCGAAACTTGTGGGTGTTAACCGGGTAAAATTAAAAAATATTAAAGGATCGCTTAAACGCGCTTCTTGCAATAAATTTTCATAAAATCCTTGCATTTTGCGAACCATAAATATCGGATGTATACCATAACGTTTCTGTTTTCTAGTCTTTTTCATTTCTTTTTTTTTAAGTAGTACACGCAGACTTCCCATCAATAATAAATTTAATTCATTAATATTTTCCGCCATTTGTAAATAGGTTTTTAATTTTCAACTTCACGAAAGAAAGAATACCTAACCACAAATATGAAAATTTCAAATAAAAACGGTTGACATTTTAAAAACATTTTTAATACGCATGTCTCATACACGGCACGCAGCACGAAAGTTTGCAGTTTGCAAACTTTCACGTTCCGTGCTGACGTACATTTTAACAGTAAATTCATTATAAACGACTACATTCAACCCCCATATACCTAGCATGCGTGCCGAAGTTCCACTTTGTCGGTGAAGTGATTAGAAATGCAGCTTTAGTGCAGGAAAAGCTGGAGTTTGTAAAGCTTCAAAGGCAAACATTTTTAGAGGAACATGACTTGCGGATGGAGCTTCTAAAAAAACAAATTGAACTTGCAAATAAAAAGTTATTAAAGTAGTATATGTATAGAATACTTTCGTTGTGTATGTTATTTAAAATCTATTATATTTAGATATTTAGGGTTTTTTGTTTAAATTGATTTCTTTAGGAATAGTTATCATATGTAACCTATAATTTTAATGTGGTTGTAGTAATAATTTTAGCTTGTTTATGTATGTTTCATTTCTATTGTTACATTAACCAATAATTTACAATGTAGAAAAGTAATTATTGATTAAATTATGTCTTATTGCATTATTTGCACCAACACGTTGTTCTTGAACTACGGCAACATCAATATTATTGATAAAATTGATAGCAGCTTCCTGCTCTTCATTAACTGGAGGAACTTCTTCATTTTCACTACATGCGATATTGTGCAATACAGCTGTTGCTACAACAATCGCTTGGGCAGTGTCTAGATTTACACGTAAACCCATCGCAAGACATGGAAATCGTCTTTTCCATACACCATATTGTCTTTCCACACAATTCCTTGTTCGGATTTGCGACTCGTTAAATAGTGTTTCGATATCATTCCTAGGTTGTAATAATGTTGTTATTAAATATGGTTTTACTGGATATCCACCGTCGCCGACAAGAAGACTCTCTCCATAATATCCGCTTTCAAAAGAAGCTGCAATAGCTGAATTGCGAAAAATTTGTGAATCATGTGAAGATCCGGGCCACCTTGTCACAATATTTAAAATGTTCAAATCAGGATCAGAAATCGTTTGAACATTAAGTGAAAAAAATTGCTTTCTGTTTCAAAAACTTTCAGCATTGGCACCTCCCGGAGATTGTATTTTTACATGGGTACAATCTAATGCTCCAATGCATCTAGGAAATCTAGCAATATTGTAGAAACGTTGACGAATATCTGTTATTTCTTCATCCGATTGAGGCATTTTTATATATTGTGGTCGAAGTCGTGCTAGTGCCACACTAACTCTTCTGACTGTTTTACAACTTGTTGCTTTACTGGCACCACACTTCAACTTCCTCTAAAAGCTTTTCTACAGTTCTAATAGAGAGCCTAAAGCGATCAAAAAAGTCCTTTTAGTCATATTCTTCGAATAAATTTGGTCTATATAGTATATTCTTTGGTCTTGTAGGTTTTTCATCACTACTATAAGCATTTAAATTATATGCATCATAAAAATCCATTATATATTGTTTTAGGTTATAGAGATAGCTGAGCTGATTACGTATCAAAACAACTGGAATTTGACTTTATTTATTAAAGATGATTACAAAAGAACAACTATTAAATCTTAATGTGCAGAAACACTTTACTATTAGAGCACAAAACTACCTGTTGTATATATATTCTATAGAATACACAACAAACTGTAAGTTAACCCATACTTAAGGTACCGGTAAAGTTAACTACAAGTTAACTCCTAGTTTGTTCCTAACCAATAATTGAAAAACACCAACTAATAGTTAACCACTAATTAACCAGTAACTCTTGAATATTCAACTCAAGCTTGCACAGTGTTATACCTACTTGTATAAAGTGATTCGTATAACTTGTGAACTATTTAATAAACATGAACATCAAAAATATAACAATAACTTTTATAGAACGAGAACATATAACTCGGGTTTTAACTTGAATAATTTATATTCTACTTGAAGTCTCTGTTGTTTGAAACATGTCATTACTGAAAAACAAACTATAAAAAAAACGGAGATCTATGTTTTTGACTTGAAGGCGCAGGCGTTTAGATTTTGATTTCCAACACTCCCCTTCAAAATTTAAACAATTTTAGGTTGAAAGAACCTATGGTTGCATAAGGATTCCTGTTAAGCTAGTCCTATTAAGTTCCTTATGTAATCAAGACGGTTTTTTTTTTCAACGGCTTTGTTAGTCCATTCCATATCGTTGAGTAAAGCCCTTTGCGACAAGTCGTGCTTTATAACGTTCAACGGTTCCATCGGCTTGGTGTTTAATTCGAAAAAACCACCGATTTTTAATTATTTTGCGATCTTTTGGAGGTTTGACTAATGACCAGGTATTGTTTTCCGCAAGTGATTTCATTTCGCTGGTCATTGCTTGCTTCCACTGATCAGCTTCATCGCCATTCATTGCTTCGTTGTAGTTGGTTGGTTCAACGTTACATAGGTACTGAACCTCGGGTTCATGCACATCATCATTTGATTCATCAAGCCTGTAACGTATCGGTCGTTTAATCTTTGACCTATCGCGAAGAGACATTTTAGTTTCGATTGACTCTTCTTTTTCTTCTTCGAAGCTTGATTCGGGATTCGTGATCGATTCGTTGTCACCAACACTAACTCTTGATTCAAAATCATCTACTTCGTTTTTGACTTGATTTGGAACGGATTTTCGATTATTTAGTAAAGTCCATTTTGAAATTGACTCCCCCTGGAACTTTACGTCCTTCGAAATACAAATTGACTTGCGTGACGGTATGTATACTCTGTAGCCATCTTTATCGTTGTTGTAGCCAATAAGTATACCTTTTTCGGATTTTGGATCCCATTTCTTGCGTAGTTGATCGGGAATGTGAACATAGCATTCGGTACCGAAAATTTTGAGACGCTCGAACGGCGCTTTACGATTAAACCAGAGTTCAAACGGGGTTTTGTCCTTCACTTGAGTTGAACCTGTACGGTTTAATACGTAGACAGCTGTGTTGCAAGCTTCGGCCCAGAGTCGTTTAGACATATCTTTAGCGTGTAGCATCGAGCGGGCAGCTTCACATATGGTTCGATTTTCACGTTCGGCGGATCCATTTTGTTGCGGGGTATAGCTTGCGGTCATTCGAAATTGAATACCGTTGTTTTCGAGTAGCTTCTTGTATTGTTCGTTGTTGTATTCCGTACCACCATCGGACAGCATAGTTTTAATTACGTGACCACTAGTTTTGGCGAACTGAATAAAGATTCGGGTTTTCTCAACAACTTCCGATTTGTGCTTGATGAAGTATAGAGTGCGAAATTTCGAGTAGTCATCTTTGAATTCGACGTAGTACCGTGATCCATTCATAGATGGCTCGGGCATTGGTCCACAAACATCAGTACTAATTATTTCACCAACCTTGTTAGCGCGTACTGATCGAGTTTTGTAGCTTTCGCGATGATGTTTTCCGTAAATGCAACCTTCACAGAATTCATAATCATCTTCAACTTTGATGCCTTCAAGGTTTAGAAACTTCTTTACGTGTTTCTTGCTTTGATGTGCGAGTCGTTCGTGCCATAATTGAAGTTGCTGAACTTCGGTCAGCAGTAGACTTTCGTGTTCGGGTTTAATTTTCGAATTACCTGACGGCTTCAAGATTCGTAAATTTAGCTCGTAGATTCCGTCTCTAATTTTGCCAGTCATACAGGTTACATTGTTTGTTTTGAATTCGCAGAATTCTCCTTTGAGGCTAATTTCGTGACCTCTACGAGTTACTGCACTGCCGGATATAATATTTCGGGTAATATCTGGGACGTACCATGCATCGGTGATTGTACGTTTGTAGGTTTTATTTCCTACTTTGCAGTTAACATTAATGTCACCTTTGGCAAATGCGTGAATGATTCTTGAATCTCCGAGTCGAATACGGCCGGGGCGGGTAAGAGTTCAAGTCGTTGGAATGCTTCGCGGTTGTTGCATAAATGGCGTGATGCACCTGAGTCGAATATCCAACTATTTCGGGTTCTCTCTTGTTCGGTTTCAGATTTGCTTGAACGCGTGTCACTGTCACTTGACATCTGACATAATGTAGATTCAGTGAACGTACATTCAGCCGTAAATGCATTATTGTCACAGTCTTCAGCGTAAGATAAACGTTCATTGCTTGCGACGTTTTTCTTGGATAAGTATTCTGCAAACTTCTTCTTGCCTTTTGGGTCTTTGCAGTCTCTTAAAATGTGACCAAAACGATTGCATCCATGGCATTGAATGCTTGAGCTTGAACGGGAACTTGATGCTTGTGTGTGCGGGTTGAACTTTTGCCTCGAGTTAACCTTTTGTTGAGGCTTATTTTCGTACTTCCTATCCGTGTTGCCATTTAACGATTTGGCAATTAGGGCGTCGTGACTTTCAGCACTGCTTCCAGTCCGGTTTTGAAGAGCAATTTCCTTAGGCAGAGACCTTCTTTCAGCCTTCGGACATTTTGTTCTTCTTTCGGGGTAGATGCCCACATATTTCTAAATTCGAAGTACTCGCTTGGCAGTGTGTTCAGTATACGATTGATAACGAGCGTTTGAATAACCTCCTTCGTTGACATTTGTTCGACCTCATTTTCGATTTCCTTACCGATACTTTCAAGATGGTGGACGTGAGCGGCAATATCGTGATCGGGGTTTTTCGAGTAACTGAAAAATTTCGTGTACAGCACATCGAGACGTTCACCACTTCTTTGTTCAAACGTGGAATTAAGTTTGTCCCACATTTCGTAAGCCGATTCACAAGTAGATAGCATGGTTTTTAGATCTGAATTTACTGACGTTCGAATTGCTAATTGAGCAGTAAAATCATTTTCCTCATACTCATCTTTTAGCTTTTGAAAAGTGGCTTCGTTACCACCTTTTGCAAGAACAGGAACCTTGCTTCTGTAAGTAACTTGAACGGTATTATGGAGACGTTTGCACTTTAGCAGCAGTACCATGTCCGTTTTCCATTCGATCCAATTTTCTTTGCCTTGCAAAGCGGGTATTCTTAATTTGTCCATATTCATGATCTATTAATTGGTCACCAGTCACAGAATAGTTTCGAGAGCTTGCGTGGTGTTCTAGTGTCACCACCGGGATTAAAAACGTGTGCTTTAAACAGCGAATAAACTTTCTTGACGGCGAACTTCGTTACAGCCAACGGAGGTTTACTTGTCGAGCAAACTGTAGTCGAGAGGAATCACTTTCGGGTAGACTTCGAGATTCGTGGTAAAACACATGCAGCTGGGCCCATAACCTCTTGAATATTCAACTCAAGCTTGCACAGTGTTATACCTACTTGTATAAAGTGATTCGTATAACTTGTGAACTATTTAATAAACATGAACATCAAAAATATAACAATAACTTTTATAGAACGAGAACATATAACTCGGGTTTTAACTTGAATAATTTATATTCTACTTGAAGTCTCTGTTGTTTGAAACATGTCATTACTGAAAAACAAACTATATAAAAAACGGAGATCTATGTTTTTGACTTGAAGGCGCAGGCGTTTAGATTTTGATTTCCAACAGTAACCAACAGTTAACCCTCGATTGAAAAACCGGGCCTGAGGTTGTTACACCATGTGAAACAATATATTTTAGTAATATAAACTAGATGATCTTATTTAAAATAAAATCAATCTATAAAAATTAGAAAGTTTTGACAATGAACGGATGATGCCCCAGCTCAATTTTAATAAAATTTAGGGGCATGTATAAAACGTCTCTGTTGTTACTTTACCTACAAATGTTATTTGAAAGGTTTCTAGATTCATTTCTAAATTCTGCTAAACAGATGTCGCGTTTATAAAACTAAAATACTACGAGCATCTCGCGGCAGTAATGCCGTGGCTGCAATGACAGTTGTAGACAGATTGAGGTTACATAA
The DNA here is from genome assembly GCA_036346225.1 of Platerodrilus igneus. Taxonomy (NCBI): domain Eukaryota; kingdom Metazoa; phylum Arthropoda; class Insecta; order Coleoptera; family Lycidae; genus Platerodrilus; species Platerodrilus igneus. The sequence continues at coordinate 104,636 of JARFIW010000372.1, forward strand.
TTTTTTGTTCGCCGTGGCTATCGGCACACTAATGTGTGGATAAAAATCAAACTTATCGGCACAGGAAACTTTAGTGACGTCATGAATGACGTGGCTCAATGAATAAAGTATTTCTAATTTGTTGGTGTTTATAGAGCAATAACTATAAATTGTCTATGTTACAGACAACTTTAAATTAATTTTATTTTATTATGATGTAGTTTTAAAATTATTATTTATAAAAATTACGATTATTCTAAACATGAAGTTAGAAATAAATATATTAAAAGCAATAGTTTTTCCCTGCCCTGTGTGGTGTAATGGTTAAGGTATCTGGTTTGTAACCACATAACACCTACTTTATAATGGTAACTGCCATGTTAAAATCTAGCATTAAGTTTTATGCAACCAACAATACACTGAAGTTCGGAGTTTAAACACTGCAAGTGAGTGGCGTGTGTATATTTATAGTTACCTAATTTAAATTTTAAATTAAATTGACAGATAAAAGAAACTAAATGTGGAAATTTGTAAAAATATACACCACTGCTTCTAGTTCTGAACTATTTGGCTTAAAAATATTCGTTAAGAGCATGATGAAACTGAAGTAACAGAGGCAGATAGATAGATAAATATTTATTTATTTCCACCAATATGATAATAATATAAAGTTTATAGTAGTTATACAGTTACTAGTAATAAAATATATGACAATATATAAGTATAGGAGTAAATAAAAACAAAGTATGTACATAAAATATGTAAAGTCATTAATAATGAATTTATAATCTAAAATTTTATTAAAATATAGGCTCAATAATGTATAAATATGAAATATAAAATACTTAAATTATCTAAGTCCTATCTTCAAGAAACTCTTACTTTGTAATAGCAGCACTCGCTGAATAATGGTAATACTGCAGATTTAATTTTAGAATAACTATCAAGGGAGTTAAAGATTCTTGATAGTTGATATAAGGAGTTGGCGCCATATATATATATATATATATATATATATATATATATATATATATATATATATATAGTTAAAGCCCCATAAATACAAAAAATTCTAAAGCTGGGTTTTTGCACCATACCTTTAGTTTTAATGTCTACTTAGTAAGAAACCCGTACGTGTAAGATAAACATATAAAAATACAAAAATTACTATCCCCGTATCTGCATAAAGACATATCTACTCGTAGTTAAAACACCGCATGTCCCATATACATAGTTAAAGCACCGTATTATATACGGAAGTACAGTGATATAGCCTAGTAGAAAGAGGATGCGTGATTATTACTAAGTAACTATTAAGAAATTTGCTAGTAACATTCTGCGTAATTTAAGTAGGTACTCTTCCGTTATCCTTTTATCGGTTTAGTATGTATTAATTAATCACCGTTGCTGCAGTATGTTTTGTTGCATCCAATTGATTTTACGAATTTATTAAAAGTAGTATTGTATTAAAATTAGTGTCTTACCCGAGTGTCGTACAAAACATGTCTTTGGTTTTATATTAATTATTACCGATCGAACATCAATTTTAACCATGACTACCCGTGGGAAACTTATGGTTTTGTTAGCAGTGAAAGACTGTGTTAACAGTGATTATTATAATAAGAAGCCTTTGTTTGATACCACAAATAAGCTCGTTAATTAAACCGATAAAATAATTTCCAGTAGTGATGATAATAATTATTTATCGGAATGCTTGATGGATTGCAAGCTTCCAGTTTACATGGAGGATAATGTTGCTCTTGGTAATGTTAAATTCTCAGGTAATAGAACAACGTTTAAGGAGTATAAAGAAAATCTCAATATATCCGGTAGCAATAATTCTAATTTGAAACCCGTGCTTGATACGCTTAGTAACTCAAGTAGGATTTGTAAACAAACACCGAGTGTAATCATTCATTGTGATATTAGATTATGTGACACAGAATTCATACAATTGGATAAAAGTTTTCATTTAGAATCCAGTGAAAAAGATCCCATACTATTAGAATTCCCGGTTGCTACAACTTCCGTTACGAATGATTGCTTTAGAGCTGCAAATGGTATCGGTGCACTTCCGACAGACAAATCTAACGATATTTTTACCAAAGACGAGCTAACACAACTAGAGATTTTTTTAGACAACAATAGCATAGTGCCAACAGATACATTATGTGCAAGATTGACCTATACACGCCTATGTAGTCAGCTCTTTTGAAAATATAATAAGTACTATCACAATTAGTTTTTAAATAGTTCGAGGAACGCTGTGAGAGGTTTCTAGGTATATACTAATTAATAATGTTGGATGGTGTACATCTTCTTTAACTGCTGGAAAATCGTTTCTCATGACGATACATTCTACAATATGTAGATTCTCAAACTACAAGTTCACAAAAACAACAATTATTAGAAGATAAATCTGAGCTTGGCAACGTAGAAGAACGACACACAGAAAATGGTAAATATGGAAAGGGTATAACTGATAAATTTGTTATATACTTATATCTTTCGTAATTTTTAGATGCACATTTGCATACGAAGTCTGGAAGAAAAAGAGGGCGAAAGGTTTCGAAGATTCAAACTTTGTAAGAAAACAAAACAAAACAAAACTTAGTAGAATCCATATGGTTTTAGCACTTTGTTGTTATAAATTAAGATGGATTGATAAAATTGATGAAGAACAAAGAGTGCACATAAACAACTCATATTGGAAACTTAACTGGACCGAAAAAGATCATTCATATTAAACAATATCTCGCGCACTGATAAAGACGACGTGTGAATGAAACAGACAATTTTTTGAAAAATAACAGTTTCAAGTATTACTTGAAAACGAAACAAGACGAGGCACAGAAAGTATGTAAATAATTTTTTCGAACCACTTTAGGTTAAAAAAACTAATGTATGGCCTATACAGTGTTTCGTTAAGCAATCAAAAGATTATTATAAAGAAAAGCTTCAACGTAAAAATTTCTACAAAAAAAATGGAGGATTGCAATGAAAGTTTTCAACCCTGCATTTCTCATTATAGGCACGAGCATGCACCTGACAGATGGTATTTGCCAAGTGATGTTAGCATTATTTCGATGTATAAAATTATATTAAAAAATCTGTATCAGCAGTGCTCGTATGAAGTTTATCAAAAGATTGTTAAGGAAAGAACATCTTTACAAATTTAGGTCACAAAGAGTGCGAGTTCTGTGAAGAATTTAAGCTGCCTAATAACTGCTATCATCACCATTAGGTCTTCAGTCCTGGAACTGGTTAGACGCGTACCATCATTGTTTCCTATTATGAACTAACCTACATATTTCCTGAAATTTGCAGTCTGCAACTATCACTATCTTATCTAGGTCTACATCTACCTCTTTTTCCTATCTCTGCTTGTAATATATCCCATACTATTCCCCAAAAATGCCTTGCCATGAAACAGAAAATTTAGATGAACAGTGTGAGACGTGTGAAAAATGGGGAAAGCACATACTCTTGCTAAGGAGTCCAGGAAACATTATAAGAAAGATCTATCTAAGTCGTCTGAAACTGGATCGATACGTGTGTCAGTTGATATGCAAAAAGTTATTATGTTACCACGTATTGATATGTTCAAGAAGGTTATCTTTACTCAGAGGATTGTGGTTTATAACCAGAGGTTTGTTCCACTTGGGTCTAGCAGGAAAATAAAATCTTTAGCGGTCCTTTGGCACGAAGCCACTTCTGACCGATCAAAAGAAGATATTATGAGTTCATTCCACTCCTTCTTTTCATCGAACAGGGATTTTGAACATTTTATACTGTGGTTGAATAATTGTGCAGCACAAAATCAGAACAGGGCCTTCATGAGCTTTTTGGTGTACTTAATAAATTCTAAAAAACTGAATGGAAACACAATTACCATTAAGTATTTTGAACCTGGCCATTCTTTTATGTCTGCCGATAGTTTTCATCAGCAGGTGGAATTAGCTCTAAAAAGCTAAAGAAAACATGACTTTAATGATTCTATTTTCGCAGTCGAAAAATGCAACTGTGGTAGAGTTGACACTAAAATAATGTAGGTAGTAGACTTTTTTAACTGGCAAAATTTTAGTTCATACCAAAAGCTTAGAAATGAATCCACGTCCCTATTTACATGATATTATTCATGTGATTGCACGGAAAGATCAGCACACTTTGGAGTACAGAACTGGAAACAATAACCTTGTCCATTTGGATTTTCAACAAATTAAAACATTACAGGGTGGTTTAAAACTTCTCAAGTCACATACCCAAGTGACCGGTATTCCAAAATCGAGAAAGGAAACCCTCCTTAAAAACTTAGATGGTATTATTCCGGAAAATAGGAAAATGTTTTGGGATCCCTAGCGTCATATGATACTACTTAGTTACAATAATGCATTTTCTTTATCATAAATAGACATTCTTTAGTAATAGTTTTTGTTAGACACAATAAAGTTATTCGTTTTTGTACACTACAGAATTATATTTGATTCCTGAGCAACAACAATTATTTTGACGCATCACAGTGGATCATAGTCAAGTGTTGTTTATAACAAGTGTTTGGTGTACCTAATGTATTTAGTTCAATCGTTTAAGATTAAAGATGTAGGACAAGTCAAAAGTTACTTGGGTATGGCAGTAAACATCAATAGAAAAACGGTTTAATCACCTTACATTAAACAGAATATATTGAATGATTGTTATTAAGATTTAATATGTTTTAATCAAAACTGTTAGTACTTCAATGGAATTAGAAATAAATCTTATTAGAAGTATAATGACAGTAACGTTATGGTGGATGTACCTTATCAGCAGTTTATAGAAAGTCTTATGTATTTTGCAGTTTGAACAAGACCAGATATTTCTAAATGAATAAGTTACTGGAGCAAATTTAACAATAATTGTTATACTGAAACTAAATGTAGTATAGGAGAGAAACATATAAAGAACTGTTGCATTCCCAACAACTGAGTCAGAGTATGCTGCTAAATAACTAATAAAAACATTCTAGAATATAATATTGGAGCTTGTCCATACTTGTACCAGATTTTATAAAAAGAATTACAACTATATTTTAGACAGTTTTAACTGGAGCTTCCTTTTAGCTACATGTTTTTTATATGCTTGTGTTTTAATTGGATCTATTTGAATTGTGTGGTTATTGGCTTGGATAGTATTAAATTTAGAATCCTGTCCCTTACATATTAAATTTACATTTCTACACCAAAAGTATATACAACATCTTATTAATAATGAACACATCTTATCTGCTAAATTATGTAAAGGACAATTTATTGGAGTAAAATCCGTGTTTTGCATTAAAATGGTTTTCAAACGGATAGATATATTTTCAAGGTGGCAAATTCTAGGAATTAAGTAATATAATTGTGGCATCGACTTACACACTAAAAATGTTAGAAATCCACCAGGTCTTATTAAATGATCTTTCTTATATTCTTTGGCCTCTATAAAATCTGTCGGTAAATTACCACCGTATGCTGTCACATTATCATAGCATGTCCTACAATGATCGTCTTTTATCATTTTTAATAATCTACTGGCTAAAAATCCAGTATAATACACTAACACACACTGACTAATTTTAGTTTTCTTATTTAAAGAGATGTATTCCGGGATGTCCACATCAAGATATGTAGGTTGTAATACATTTACATCAACAATTTCACCAGTTAAAAATTCCCGAAGATTGTCAAGTGTTCCCTGGTGAATATCTTTTTCACAGTTAGAGTACGGAGAATGAACAGACATGAAATTGTTCACTAACAGAGCTTTATAAGAAGTTTTAAATTGTGAGCATCCTGGAGATACATTCCTAACTCCATGGCTTCTTATGTAACTGAAAAAATTCTCAAGTGAATCTTGATTAAAAAAATCGAGTTAAAAAAAACTGAAACTTATGTTTCAAAAAAAGAACATCTTTAAGATATAAGAAACCATAAAGCGTAAAAATTAAATTTTTTATGGAAGGGCTATTAACAAATTTTTGTTTTTTTGGGCAATAAAAGTTCATGGTTTGCAAAACCTTAATGGAATCTTTCCAAAATTTATGATGTGGGGATGCAGATGTAACACCACCTTTTAAAGGTTTTGTTGACGGCCCTATTTTTGCATTACCATTAAGGCTGTCAAATAATTGATCTAAAAAAAGTATCAATTCAGCTGTGAATGCTGCCTCAGGTTCCAACTTATTTCGATCTTGAATATCTGAAAGTACAATATTAATATAATTAGAGAGCTGGTCTATTCTACTCACTCCATTGTACAATTCTTTTCATCACACCTCCAACCTGATGACTAAATACTTGTGTACATGCAGAAACCTTCATTTTGTTAATTTTTGATTTAATAACATGTTTATCCGTTAGTTTTGGACATATTCGGTTATCATCTGCTTTATCCAAGAAATAAAACTGTTGAATATGTGACCATTTTGACACCATTTTAGTATTATTTAATTCAAAGTGCAAATCTTTTTGAAGAAGGTTGTTTCGTATGCACTTAAATATATGTGGCACATCATACAATGGAATCACCTCCTGGCTGCGCACTAGGAATCCAAAACACTTATTTTCTTCCCCTGATTTGCGAAAAACTTCTGCTGTTTCATTAAGTAGCATTTTAATAGCAGCTTGATTAGCACTACCTTGATCACATATGGTAGCAACCACTGTCAAACCAATATCTTGGCTCGCTTCGATAACTTTCTTTATAAGCTCTTTAAGTGGTGCACTTTTAATTGGTCCATCGGAAAATGTGTAACAAATGGGTTGTTTCCACTTTGAAAAAACACCTTGCAGCATAAAAACATTCACGTGGTCTGCTAGTTTAGCTGATCTTTCAAAACCAGTGTCTTCTAAACCTTCGATCTTGTCATGTTTCCTATTATACTGTACACTGCTAGTTATTGACATTTCATCAAAAATAAGCGAGCAACATTTTTGACGTGGACCCATTCTTACAACATTGTCCTTCAGGTTCTGTATCAAAGTAGTGTTAATTCCAGGTGGCAATGGAATTCTATTTATAAAATTACTAATGGTTTTTCTTCCAGGCAAAGAAAATATTTTTGACCATAATCTGTAAGCCTTTCCACTGGCCTTGGCTAAAGTTAATGCAAAAACTTTTTCATCCACTGTAAATCGTCTGGCTTCAGGTTTCTGGTTTTGTGTTCGGACTTGAGAAACAATGAAATTTGCAGTAATATAATTTACATGGTCTGCCCATGTACTGCTCTTACAATTTTCGACAAATTTCAATTGTTTCTTCAATGATTTTATTTTTGAATTTGCCTTGCATGTTTTATTTTTATTCTTAACAACTGCTTTATACAAAGTTCTTGCTTTGGGTGTCAAATTTGCTTGTCTTGTTGTATCAACTTCCGACAAAATGGAAAGTGTAGAAATTCCACCTAAAACAGTTTTTATTAGTCAATTATACGAAACCATTTCCAAAATCATACAAGACTGCACTTCATGGTTTTCAGAAATCAAATTCGGAATACTGTCTTCCTGATGGATGTCGAGAGTGATTAATACATCCTTTGATGTTCCAGGAATACTAGTGATGGTAGTAGGTTCTAGTTCTAAAACAAATTAACTGTTACTGAGTAACAAAGATAATAACAAGCGACAACTTTCTTACATATTTAATACATAGTAGAAATCAGTATACAAAATATTCTACGGCCAAAGTTATTAATTAGGTACCTATGCATTTTTACCAAGCTCGAATCTGCAATCTCCTTAGTTTTATTAACAAACGAAGGGGTCGGTTACTGCCCTTTCTACACTTCAAAATTGTAAACAAAAAACTATCATTCAGTGCAAAACTGAACTATTTTGTGCGTGCAAACAAATAAACCTTTGATCTATTTTCTAGTCCAACAAATGTTTTTAGCAAAAATCAGGTAATATAAAAGCTATTTTAACATGTTCAACTTGTATTCATGCAAAAATACTATTGATAAAACTAAGTAATAAATTTTTTGCTCTCAAATCTACAACTTACCGTTTCTTCGTAAATTGATATTAGGATAAGCATCTCTTCGTAAGCCACGTTTTGTACCTTCAACTAGAAATTCTTTTGAAAAATGTTCATTACATACAACATAACTACTGCAGATTTGGCTAAATGTTTTATTAAGTAACAAGGGGTTGTTTACATTTCTAATCCATAACCTAAACAGTTCTTCGTCATTTTTAGGGAAATAATATCTTTTACTGTCGGTGTCATTGCACCCTAACACAACACATTTTTTTTTTATTTCGCACTCTATAAGTTTCCATTTCTGAAAATAAACGACTAATCTAACGATAACAGCACAAAATTGAAAAATAATACTAATTTAAAAAAATCTTTAAGTATCTTTGCGTCACCTACTACAATTACAATACGAATTGCCAACGGAACGAGACGATCGTTTACGAAGATTGCAGCGCTACTTTTCTGCAGTGTTTAAACTCCATACTTCAGTTGTATAGCTGGTTGCCTAAAACTTAATGCTCAAGTTATGTATATTAGTTTCCATTATAAAGTAAGTGTTATGTGTTTGTAACCGAGTTCAGTTCGAGACCTCATAGCGAGTGCACGTGTCTGAAACCGCTAGGTAATAAATAAAGAACGTGAAGGTATTTCGTACCTGAAATATGATCTAAGCTCTTTGTTGCGAGAAGCGGATTATGTAAATTGTATAGTGTATTGTATATATTATTTGCTTAGTTTAAATTTAATTTTACGGTAAGTTAAAATTAGGTTCGATTAGTGCAGTGTAATAACCGCGATGTTTAAATTAGACTAATTTAGTGATAGTTTCGAGAAAGGACTCCTTAACAAATAATTTAATTAAGTTAATAATTTAAACGTATGAAGCACAATGTAGATGTACATAAAAGCATATGCAAACAAACTAAATGTGGTCCTAAAAAGTTGACAGTGAAAAGTGAAATTTCTAGTTTAAGCAAATTGGTGAAGCTTAAAGACAAGTTAATGCAAGAAGCTACCGATGTAAAGAATGTATCTTCGGATTTTGCGAGCAACTCGCAACAACCCCAAAGCTCCCAGTGCAATATGGAAAGTATTACCACTTCAAAAATTCCTACGCAACCTGAACGTGTATTAAAAATCAATATGAAGGACATACTTTGTACAACTCATACTAATAAGAATAAACAGCACCGTAGTGAATCTGACACTAGTGATGGCTTTATAAAACCCAAAAAACTCGCAAAATATCCGTTGATGAAACTAGCACCACCTCTAATGTCCCGATCAAAAACCAGTATGAAATCTTAAATACTGAAAACACCGAAATAGAGGACAATGATATGGAAACCGACAATGAATATGACAATGAAAACGAAATCCCTCAAGTTTTAAAACGTAGTAGTGCGAAAAACAAAGCTCCACCTCCGGTAGTATTGCACGCACAAACAAAGGACCATAAAACGCTAATAACAAGAATACAAGAAAACTCCACCAGAAGTGCAACAGTAAAGTATACCGCTAATAAAACTAATATTTATTTTGAAGACCAAGACGACAGGTTAAGATTTATAAAGGAGATGGAAGAAGAAAGTGTACATTTCTATACGTACACCGAAAAAGGCGACAAAAGACATGCATTCGTGGTACGCGAACTAAGCGCTGATTGTGATACAAACAATATTACTGACGAGTTAATAATTAAACAAGTTAAAGTGCTACAAGTGTTTAGAATGAAAACCAAAGGCATGCCGTTACTATTAATCATAAAAGATAGCAGTACAACCATCAAGCACCTCAATCAAAACGTAAAACCATTAAATTACACACGTATCAGCTGGGAAAGATATTGCAACAATAAAATCATTATCCAGTTCCATAGATGCCAACAGTGGAACCACGCTACCAGTAACTGTCGGGGACAAACTAACTGCTTAAAATGCGCTGGGAACCATTGGACCTATACGTGCACAAAGACAATAACAACACCCGCGAAATGTGCCAATTGTAGCGGGGCTCATCCGGCGAATAGTAGAGAATGTCCAGTCTATATCAATATTATAGGCAATATAAAAAATAAACAACTAACAACACAAATCGTCGATAAACAAGTCAAACCTAATGTATATAATAATAGACAATTTCCAGTTCTGAGTGTACCAGGACCTTCAAGAAATTATAACATCCACCAATGGGGCCAAACTGCAAATAACCACAATCACGCAGAAACAAATGAACAGCGAAAGAATACAAATCAACAGGAACCTGGCTCTAATAACGACCTAGAAGGCTTAAATAGACTAACGGTAGAATTAGAAAAACTAAATTCATTAGTTAATGTAGACGCCATGCTCCAAGCTGTAACAGACTTAAACATAGCATTGACCAATTGTAGAACGTCATTGGCGAAGTTCCAGGCGTTCTATAACTTCTCACAACAGCTCCACAAGTATGGATTATAACAAACTTCATATCGTGACGTGGAATGCAAATGGTCTCAGTAACAAAATGGGGCAAGTAATTAATTATATTAACAAAAATAGTATAGATATTCTATTAGTAAATGAAACAAAACTAAAAGCAACTCAAAAAGTTAAAATTAAAAATTACACAACAGTAAGACAAGACGGACCACACGATAATGTACAGAGAGGTGTTTTAATTTTCATAAATAACAGAATACCTTACTCAGAAGTTCAACTAGAACCTAATGAAATTCAAGCTCTGTGCATAAAGTTAATTAACAACACACATATAATATGCGCCTACAACTCACCACGAAATAAATTAAACCAACACAACCTAAGAAAATTATTTAATATTAGCAATAAAATCATTCTAGCCGGAGACCTAAATGCTCGACATTATACATGGAAGTGTCATCGAAACAACGCTAATGGAATAGCTTTGCGAGAATTTTGTAACAATGAAAAACTGGAAATCATATACACTGACGCACCGACGCATTTCCCGTGGAACAACACAACACCCACAACTATTGATCTGGTAATCACAAAAAATCTTAATGAAGTTCTCCATCCAATATCAGAACCAGAGCTATGCTTCGATCACAACCCCGTAAAATTCAAAATAAGCAGCGGTAAAAAGCAAGACACAAGGATACTGATAAGATCATACAAAAACACAAATTGGACGAGATTTAGGACCCACCTAGATGAAAATATAGAAATAACTGGCTTATTAGAATCAGCAAATCAATTGGAAAAAACAGTAAAAAGCTTTACAAGTGGAATAACAAAAGCAATAAATAACAATAGTCAACTAAAAACAATCGATTCCACCAAAGACCTATTACCATTTGAAATTAAGGAACTCATTAGAAAAAGAAATAGAATAAGAAGAAGATGGCAACAAACTGGAAACCCTCAAACAAAAATAGATCTAATAACTACAGATAACCAAGTTAAAACAAAAATCGGTGTGCACAGGAACGAGCAATGGACTAGCAAGTTAGAAAAACTAAAATCATACGACAATAGCTTATGGAAAATAACAAAAGGATTGCGCAGAACACATAAACACATACCGACATTAACGGAAAATAACAAGGACTTTATAACAGACCAGGAAAAGGCAGAAGCTATAGCAAACACATTTCAAGCCATACACAAACTACAACCAGATTTACCAGAGCACGATGATATAAATACCGAAGTAGAAAGATTTCTAATAGAAATCGCAAATAAAGAGCCATCTGTAGCCGAATATAAAAACCTAATAACAAACCCAAAAGAAATAGCCGATGTAATTAAGAAGTTGCCTAGCAACAAAGCTCCAGGGAATGATCAAATCCACAACAAAGTCATCAAAAATTTTTCTAAAAAATCAATACTTCAGCTAATGTACATAGTAAACAGCATATTCAAACTAGGACATTTTCCCGAACAATGGAAATTAGCAGTAATTATCCCTATACACAAACCAGGTAAGAACCCAAAAAACACAACTAGCTACAGACCTATCAGTCTTCTGTCAACATTGTCAAAGTTAACAGAAAAGATTATACTAAACAGAATACATAAATTGGAAAAAACCATAAAGATGACACAGGAAACACAGTTTGGCTTTAAACCTAAACACAACACCACGCAGCAAGTAGTCCGAATAGTTAACGATATAGCAGTAAATTTCAATCGAAACAAAGTAACCACAATGACACTTTTAGACATCGAAAAGGCGTTCGATAAGGTCTGGCTAAATGGCGTCACTTACAAACTAATAAAACTAAACTTCCCTGCACAAGTAATCAAAGTAATGTATTCGTATATGACTAATAGAAAGTTCATTGTTAAAATCAACAATGGAAAATCTGCAGTAAAAGACATAGAAGCTGGTGTGCCACAAGGATCAGTATTAGGTCCAAAAATTTTCACAACTTACATACATGATCTTCCGGAATTCCCCCGAACAACAACCTCCCTATTTGCTGACGACACCGCCATATACGCCCACGCAGACATGGCCCAAATATGCACCAAACAAGTTCAAATTCACATCAACCTGTTGGAAAAATATTATACAAAATGGAAAATTAAAATAAACGCCGAAAAAACCGAAACAATATTATTTAAGAGAAAGTTTACAAACATAAAAAATTTTCAACCGATAATAATTAACAAAACTACATCCAAAATTTCACAAAAGATAAAGTATCTGGGGGTGCACCTAAACGACAGATTGAACTTCAAAGAGCACGTCAAGAAAAGTGTGCAAAAAAGATACGCTGCTATGAAAAGTTTATATTCATTAATGAACAATGGAAGCAAATTGTCACAGGTAAATAAGAGACTCTTATATAAATCCATAATCCGCCCAATAACAACATACGCCGCCCCAGTATGGTGCAGCATAACAAAAACTGGATTACAACCTCTGCAAGTCTTCCAAAACAAATGTCTCCGTCTAATAACAAACTCAGATAGATACACAAGAATTAGAGAATTACATCAAAGAGCCAACATTGAACCACTTAGAGAATATATCAAAAGATCAGCTGAAAAGTTTTATGACACACAACTAGAAGCAAGCAACATCCTAAAAAACATAACAAAAATAAGAGCACATAACACATCACACCGATTGAAGCACAAACTCCCATATCAAACACTATCGATATACCATCGAGCCAACTAGATAACTAAACAACTGGTGACCTCCAGGCCCACAAAACAAAAAACAGGTTTTTTCAGCGAACTACGCTTTTCCTGTTAAGAAGTAATCAGATCAAACGATGGATAAGACGCAGGAATAAGAAGCAATATGTTGTAGAACAATTGCGAGAATACCACAAACATACACGAAAACTAAATTAACAAGAGAGGAATGGTATGTGAACCACAGGAACGTTCCAGTACATACACAATTATAAATATGATTTAATTGTTATATCCTTTAAATATATATCCCATGTAAGAATTATGTAAATAAATAGTTTTGTTGTTGTTGTTGTATAGGTAGAACCGTAACTCGCCTTTATCAAATAACTCTAGCTTGTTCATTTCAGCAGAGTAATTGTGATTAAGTTGGAAACCAACAAAAAAAAATGCTTCTGAAACTTCTCAGATTCATAAAATAAACCTTTAAACCCTACTAAAGGGGAGGAAAAACCGAAACTTTGTTTCACAGTACTATGGAAGCGACTTTGGCTGCCTTTTTTGTTCAAAACCGTCATATTATTATAATCATAATTTTTTTCTAGGTGGTGTCAAACACATTTTTTTTATTATTTTCTGTTCATAAGATATATGATTTCTGAATCGATCAAAAAGCGTAAAAAAATTTGTAGCGATTAATTTTTCACGCTTTTAACAGTGGTTATGTGTTATCTTTTTATAATGAAATTAAGAAGATTTATCCACTGTAGTGTGTTTTGAACCCTTGGCTTACATCAATCAGTTCCTACTGTCTTGTTTCTACTTAATAAGAGTAACACAAGTGATGAATAATGATAGTGCGTGAAAAGAAATTTGCTAGAACACATGGCGATATAGTTGAAATGGTAACTGCAGCTACAATGTGCTTGATAAATCCAGATAGCAGTATTTAAAAAATATAATTATTTTATAGACTAACATAGTACAAAAGGCATTAGGAGCTTCACAGAAAGAATATTATTAGCTTCTTTTGAAGAAAAATTCAAAATGTGGAAGTCTTCAACCCTTTTCTGGCCTTATTCCAAACTGAAGTAATATTCAGAACCGCAGAAGCTATGCAGAGGGATGAATTATATAAAATAAAGTACGAAAATTTTAATAATAGTGGAATCGGTTTAATTACCATAGTACCAGGTATTAAAACATGTCGTCGATGCCACCACAATACTCGTATGCGCACAAAATGCACTTTACATGTTTTAGCACCAATGAATTAATCATAACACCCAACACAATACCTAATAGCATGTATGTGGCACATCATCATAATACGCTTAAATTAAGGCATTATCTAGACCTCGAATCCATCCATACAGACAAATCGGTCAAACAATATCAGTTATGTACTTTCTAGTCACATATGAGATATTGTTTTTCGGTGGATCAGTATAAACGTGTTCCTGATCGTTGAGATGGTTGGTAAAACCCCAAGCGTGTGATTATTTCGTGGAATACAACGGTAAGTAGTTTAGTTTTATAATGTTAATAAACAACATTAGAAGGTTTTGGGTACTATTTATACACTTCGCTCATGCCTTTATCTTAAAGTTTTGTTGGATAAAATTCTATTGTTAAGGACGAATAAAATGAAAACACTAAGCTTTTGCACATACTTGAAACTGAATAGTTGCTTAATAGTATTGTAATCCAAAATGATAGTTGCACATACTTGTGTTTGCATATACAATTCCTAAATTATTGTAGGCTATTAAAGTAATGCTAAGATATTGAATAGTGTTAACTGCTGTTACATGGTCGATCCTTGTTTCTTTCTAGAAAAAGGTTTACAAGATGTCATCTAGAACAATTGAAATCCTAGAACTTTCAAAACAGCAAATACAGAAACAAGAAAATGAGAAACAAGATAAAGGTATGTATGTGTATTAGTATCTACTGTAACTTTCCTAAATTTTATAGATTCTAATTATTGTGTACTAATATAAACAGCAGCATTATAAAATTCTGAATATTTGCTAATAATAAATGTTTTTCGTGTTATACTCAACTTCACAACTTTGAACATTAAAATTATGCAAACTGTGTTTTGAATTCATGAAAAAGTACTGTTTTTCATTTTCAGGTAGTAACCAACCTAAATCCCTAGGCGACAGCGACAAAAATTTGAATATCAATCAGTAGAATATAGTTGAAAAATCTTATTTTTTTGACATTCGTAAATTTCAAAACATTAGATTAAATAACAAAAACGGTATAACTCTCAAAAGAGACGAATATTTAGTTTTATTCTTTAGTATCTAAACGTTTGAATGTTATATATCCAGACACTGATCATTCTCAAGAGTTCTCTCTGTTTCTGACGACGAAGAACAACGTATCAGATCGAACCTATAATAACAGCAATACACAGGAAGGTGAAACACTAATCCGTCTCGAAGTGAATGAGCTTGAGAATATTTCTGTTATTCAAGAACCCAATTCCGCTGAAAATTTTGTGAATAGAACGACGAATATTAATGATGTACATTCTTTTAAAGTTGATTCTGATGGAGTACTTATTCCTGCAACTGAGCCACAAAATTGGCTTTCCTTCACTAATTCTGTTCCATCTAATGATGCAAAGAAAGAACTATTCGGCATTAACGATTCTGCTGGAATTTGAGAATTGCTTGAAGGCGCATCAAATAGCAACTGTTTCGATTATTATCAAAAAATGCAAATTCCGTAACTCTCCATATTTGTGCGAATTTAACCTCTAGTATTACCAATAGTAATGATACGGAACATATCCTTCTAATCAATGAGAGCACATCAGCGTCTGTTATTGGTCTATTAGATGTAAGCCAAAATGGCAATGCTGCAGTCTTTGGTGAGGCAATTACTGATAATGAAAATCTGACAGTTGCATCAGAAAAACTCGGACTGTCCTTTGCAGCAAATAAGAAAATTCAGATGAAAAAAGGGTTCACAGTAAAACATACTTAGGAGTAGCAGGAGAGCTGAATGGAGGAATAAATATTCTGACAAGTATTATAATATTGAGAAGCCTGAACGCATAATAGGGCCTCGATGTAATCATGTGAAAAAATCAAAAGTATCTAGTCGCACCCCAACGTGTGGTATAATTAGCGATGATTTGAGAAATGCAATTTGTAATATAGTTGTAGGACAATCATAAAATACTCGAGTAACCGTTACTTGAGACTAACACGAAAGATGGCTTCGTAATTGCAAATATAAATTTAGATTACTACACGAGAAACTTGGAACATTTTATTACGGACATTTTCTATGAGAGTGTCTCTGATACATCACACCTCCCTAATTAGATTACAGGAAATTTAAGCGATCAGGAGGCTAGGTCTATCAGGAACCTTACAACTAATTTTGTTTTCAACTGCCTCCACCTTACTCCCTACTACTAAAGATACATCATTTTCCCTATCACTAACATTAAGATCAACACTACTTCCCTGAAGCATTTCAGATTTAACTACAGGCTCACTATTTCCATTTACCCTTCACTGAGACTTACACTAACGTTCGGTATTAACCTTACGCTCATCGCATTAACTTCACTATCCAATTTAGATCCATCAACTTGACCGCACTTCACTATTTGCTCTGAATGCCTTTTCCAAATAATATTTTCTTCTTCAAGTAATTTACTCCTAAAACTTCTAACACTACGGCCTTTTTCCAAAGATTTACTTTACCTACTCTATAATCTCTAACATAGCATACCTCTCCTTTTACAAACTGATCGTCTCTTTTGACATGATGGAATCTTATTTGATTATCTCGAGCAATATCATTATTTGAGAAGGACGCTCCCTGGTGATACAATGGGGTGTATTTCGGTAAGAAAACAAATACCTGTTGATTAGCGTACTTAAAGAAATTCCCTTATTACAAGCATCATACAATGCTCTAGTTAAATTATCCATTAAGGTGCGAACTTGATTTTCAGCCGCTCCATTTATGGATGGATGGTATGGTGGTGATGTAACATGAACAATACCATTATCCTTGCAAAATATTTAAAATTCCTCTGTAACTAATTTTATTTGATAACCCATAACGAGAAAAACAATCTCTTAATTTTTCTAATGTTTCCTTAGTCGTCATTCCGTTCATTTGATACACTTCGGGCTATTTTGAAAATGAATCAACAATTAATAAAAATACTTTACCGTGAAATAGACCCTCGAAATCAATATGAATTCTATCAAAAACGTTTTTAGACTTCGAATTTTACTAAAATAGATTTAGGAGGATTTCTAGAATTAGATAAACATACTGTACAAGTTTTACGTAATGCTTTTATATCACTGTCTAATTTAGGACACCATACATATTGTCGGACCAGTGCTTTCATTCTTACAACACCCATATGGGTTGCATGCAATTCTCTTAATATTTTTCCCCGTAATCTAGTTGGCAAAATTACACGATATCCCCACATCAATAAATTATTATCAATATAAATTTCGTTTCTCCTATTAAAATATGGTTTTAATTAACTGTCGCCCTCCTCAGGCCATCCATCCCTAACGTATCGAATAACCCTACTTAAGACAATATACCTTCTAATCTCTTTTTTAATACTAAAACCATCGACGGGCTTGTTCCTCTCTATCAAAAAATGACAGTTATCTTCCTCAATTGATATATAGTTACCATTTATAGGCAATCTGGACAGACCGTTTGCACCCTCATTAGATTTACCTGGTATATATTTAAATGTATAGTCAAATTCACTCAAGAATAAAGGCAAACGCTGTAGACGACCAGCTGACATCTGGGGAATACCCTTATGTTCCTCAAACAGAGCCAAAAGTTTATGATCCGAATACAACATAAATTCATTCCCCATCAAATACTGATAAAATTTCTTTACCGACCAATAAATTGCTAATGCCTCTTTATGAATTACTGAATAATTCTTTTCAGCGGCGTTTAATAAGCATAAAGCAAAACAAATAGGTTTTTCAGAACCATCAGGATATACATGTAACAAGGCTGCTCCAATCCCTATGCTAGGAGCATCACAATCTAATCTAATATCTAATTCTGTATTAAAATGAACTAAATTTTGGTCACTACTTATTACATTTTTCGTGTGATTTAAGAGTCTTCACAATTTTTATTCCATTTAAATTGTACATTCCTTTTTAATAACTGATATAATGGAGCCAAAATATCAGATAATATATCCACAAACTTCCCATAATAATTTATCATCTTTAAGAATGCTTTCAGTTTTGAACTATTGCTTGGTCTAGGTACTTCTCGCATAGCCCTAACCTTCTCAGGATCTTTAAATAGTTCTTGTTTATTTATAATATGGCCAAAATACCTTATCTTGGGAACCAAAAATTCGCATTTTTCAATATTTAATTTAAACCCAGGTTTCTCCCATCTTTGAAAAACACACTCCAAATTCTTGAAATGTTCGTCTGTAGTCTTACCCATTATAACAATATCGTCTAAAAAATTTATCACTCCACCATCTTGTAATGTCTTTTCTACTATTTTTTGGTAAACTGAACATGCTGGTTTCGTTCCAAACGGTAAACGATTTAAAAGATATATACCTTGGTGGGTACATGCAACTGACCTTTTACTCTCCTCTGTCAACAGCAACTGATTATAAGCATTAGACAAAATCGAGCTTACTAAAACATTCACCACCTTGTAATGCATTAAACAATTCTTCAATTCTCGGCAAGGGATGTTTAACATCTTCTAAAAATTGATTTATCGTCACCTTATAATCAGCACAAATCCTAATCTGATTTTTCCCTTTTAAAACTGGTACTAATGGTGTACTCCACAAATTGTTATCCCTCAACTCTATAATACCCTCCCCTTCTACTCTATCCAGCTCCTTGTTTATTAATTCTTTGAAGGCAAAAGGGATATGTCTGGGTTTCATAAAAACTGGTTTAACATCTGGTAAACATTTTAAATGTATCTTTTCATATTTATATTCCCCTAATCTCGGTTCAAATAATTTAGCATATTTTTGAAGTAATAGATTAACTTGTAAATCCTGACAATCCTTCTTACTTATCAAATTTAATGAACATGGTTCCATCTTAAAAACAGAAATTAAATTGCCTACAACCTTGCTTAACAACCGCTAATCTTTCTCGTGCTTTAATATCATTCCACGTCATATCTACTTCAATTTCTCCTAATGGATAAATTAAGGACCCATCATACGTTTCTAACGAGTATTACATTTACTTAATTTGTGATCTTTTTCAAATAATTCAATATAAGTGGCTTCAGGTATAACTGATATAGACGCATCTGTATCCACTTCCATTTACACCTGCTTATTTTCAATCTGCATGGTTACAACTAAAGGAGGTATATCAGAATTACTCTGAACATACAACATTTCTTTAAATTAAATTTCTTCTTTGTCTAATAAATGACTAGACTTAACCACTGCCATTCTACAAACTTTAGCTAAATGACCCTGCTTTTTACAAATTTTACACTTATAGTGCTTGTATTTACATTTTGAAAAATTGTGATTTAGTTCACCACAAGCATTACATTTAAAAGCTGCACATTTACCTTGTTTACTATGACGGCCCTTGTCATTATGCGATTTATTTTTATTACCTACATGATGTACTTCATGTATTACATTCTGCACAACGCTGTTTGCAATGCGACTTCCTTCTTTAATGCAATTTCTACAATAACCGTTAACAAAACTCTTCCTCCAATATTCTATCCTTAACAGACCCTTTCAATAAGCCATACACAAATTTGTCTTTAATATAGTCTTCTAGCTGTGCACCAAATTTGCAAGTAGACGCCTTGCTTTTTAATCTCGCATAGAACTGCCGAACGCTCTCTCCGGCACCTTGCCTGAGCTCGTAAAATTCCATACGTTCCCTAAAAACAGAAATAAAGGAAGCAAATTTCTTAATATACTACATAATTTCGTATCCGTTAAATCCTTAGGTAATTGTGAATCGCAAAGATCCTTCAGCGTTTTATAGACCTCACTGCCCATTGCTGTAACTAATACAGCTACTTTCCTTTCTGCGGGAATCAAATTAGCGGTAAAATATTGTTTCAAAATTTCTTCATGGGTATTCTAGTTTTCTCCGTGAAAACTGAGTAAGGTACTAATACTTGCACATAATGTTGGCTGTGCCGTTACTGTAACTGCCCTCAAGGTTGATTGCATAATTCATAAAATGTGCTTTTGGTTGGAATTAACCTTACTTTTGTAATTTTCTTTTTCTACCTCGTCGCCACTGTAATTTTCTTTTTCTACCTCATCGCCACTGTAATATAGTCGTAGGACTATCAGAAAATACTCGAGTAACCGTTACTTGAGGCTAACGCGAAAGATGGCTTCGTAATTGCAAATATAAATTTAGATTACTACACGAGAAACTTGGAACATTTTATTAAGAAACATTTTCTGACATCCATATTTTCTACGAGAGTGTCGCTGATACGTCACACAATGTTTACAGATTTCTGGAATATAAATACTTGGGACGAAAAAAGAGGCTACATAAAAGGATTGGTTGCCAAAAGGGACACAGTAATGTGGAGATTGTTGGCAAAAAAAGAACTTTCATGAATGCTACTTCCTTATTCATGGTAGAAAGTAGTTGGTTTGTGTAAACTTCTTTTTATCGACTTTGGGACTACACGCGGATCAGTTCTGGCGTTGGATTCATGGAGATGAGCCCCTGCTATTCAGGATAAAAACACAGAAACAAAACATGATTTTCTTGAACCAGCTAAAAAACAAAGTTGACATGCTGTTGGTGAAAAATACGAAGCTGCCGAAGAGTGGTTAAACTTAATTCCAAAAGTGCCCAACCATTACTGTCAGTAATTCTAAACAAACATACATCGACAATACCTATATTTCAAAAAATTACTTGTACGAAAAAGTATACAAATGTTGATGCCAAGAGAATAATAAGTCGCAAATGGGAAAAAGTTTAAAGAATTTTTGAAGTCAAAAAGGGTATCAATTCATAAACGTAGAAAAGATAGGTGCGACATTTGTGAGAGTAAAGAATTAAACAATATAACACTAACTGTTTATGATGAACATATTATTAAAAAGAAGCTTATGCAAAACACAAACAAATAAAGGAGGATGCTATAAAAAGTAACGGCGAACATATAGCCGCTACTATGGACAAGCAATCGGTTTTGTGTGCTCCCAGAAAATAAATGAAGCTATTGTTTAAATGCCAAATTAGGCGCTATCGATATAGTGGACTGTAATAATTAATCGCTGTGCTTAATCACGTTTATTAAACAAAAGATCACACTGGAATGCAAAGCTGATATACAAGTTATTGTAATAGTAATCAAGCAAGGTAAATTTACATATTAACACACAACTAGATGTTGACGCGTTGACCGCTGTTACCCGACTCTACTGGGGGTTGAATCGGCGCATGAACAATACCCTTAGGCTTCTTTAAAGTAAGCACGCTCCATCCTGATGTGGCACGAGTTTGCAGGTAACAAACTAAATCCAATTCAAGGGCACTGGATTCTTATTTAATTTATCAATAATAATTGTCCAGCTATTAAAAAACATTTTTATAATGTATTGCCATTGGTCATTTTACAATGTTTTAAAAATGTATTTTCCCACAAGGGGATACTCTACATTGTTACAAACGTGTAAGTAGCAAAGTCATTACCATCAATAAAGGGAATGTATTAAAATTCTACTTATTCAAATAATTATGTCAATTTGTCAATAATTATTAGTTGGCTATTAATATGTTTAATATGCTTTAAAAATAATATCATAGTTAGTTTTTTACAGATATTAAGTCAGAAAAACATTTATTGTCTCTCCTGAAAATCAGTCTTTTGGCACATACATGATATTGTACCGACAACAACGATGTGTTCAACATCGATTTACTATAATTGATGAAACATCGACAATGGATTAAATTTTATAAATATTTATTAAAAATATAAAACCCAACGACCAATCAATGTCAAAACTGATTATTTCTTTTTGTAGTATACAAATGGAAAATGCAAAACTTGTGTTGTAGGTATAAATATCTTTTCAAAAATCTCTTCACTTACGTAGCATACCTGAATTTACCTAACCCAAAAACTTCAGTGGACATGCACTTCGACGCTCGTTCGCATCTTAATCGGCAAATTCTAATTGTGATTTAATATAACTAAAGAAGCATGGTGGATGGTAATCCAGCACAGTTGCAGAGGGTTACCTGGATGATTAGATGCAAGACAAAATTGATTCTGGTACAAAAATTTAAGCAAGAACCAGTTTGAATTGAAATCACGGAAAGGTTCACGTGCCTACTAACAATTCAATAAGTATTAATACAACTAAAGACAATATTATTTCTATAAATTCGTTAAATGTTGACAATTTAAATACTAATAGCACTGTAATTTCACCTTCACTACAAAGCAATAATTCCCAAAATTGTACATTTAATATTACTGTTACTAAATAAATAAAAATTAAAAAAATTTTATCGACTTTATTTGAATCTATATATGTAGAAAAAAATTTGTATGAAAATCATGAGTAAAGTACTTTTTTTTTACTAATAGGAATTGCCGCACTTGTCCTCTGCTCATGCGGCTAAAATTTCCTGCTCACGAAAAACAATGTTACTTTACTCTTGTTACGTAACTGTTACTTCAAACACGTGCACGTGTAAGTGATTAGTAAAATAGACACTTGTAGTGAAGCATGCAAAGTTATTTTACTATTTAATTGTTGTCCAAAGCATTTGTACCCTTTATGGTCATTTGCAATGGTCCAAAAAAGATTTGAACTTGAAATTGTTACAAATTATAACCTAGATGGTACAATTAACAGAATAATTTTAATTTGTTACTTTTAAGTCTTGTTACAATTTCAAATTTTTCTTGTACCATAAGGGTCGAAAGTGCTTTGGTTCACTTAATTAAATAGTAAAATAATTTTGCATACTCAACGACAAGTATTTATTTTACTAATCATAATTAATAAAATTAACAGTGATAACAGACAAGTAGCTAAAAAAGGAGCAATTTGAAATGTTTTTAAGGGAAACTATGCTTACATACAATTTAAAGGTTTATTCTATTCTTTGTTAAAACTGTAAAAATGCAAGAGAAATCTTTAAATTACAGAGAAAAATGGACTTTTCACAATTTTTGTGGCTCATCTGTACCTTTCAAATTAGAACGTTTATTCTTTGAATACAGAAAAACAGATGATCTTGCTTTAGAGATGGACATTTTGTTAGGCATAACATTGTGCTTCGCAAGTGGATGGACGATGCAAAGTATGCCCTTACCTCGTCACTTACTTGTGATATGATTCCCAAAATTAGTTTATTGAATTACTTGCTTGTGAAGTGTGCAAAAATATTATTAATGAAGGTAAAGGTGTTCCTTTCTTTACAGTTATGGCGAATTCCACACCCGATTCCTCTAACCAAGATATTTTATCAATCGTTTTACGCTTTTCAGATAGTAATGGCTATCTCAAAGGCTGCTATGCTAGGTTGTTTTAAGTCTAAAGATAAAACGGGATGTGGTATCGCAAATGCTATAGGAAGATGCATTCAAACCAATGAGTTGAATATCGCTGATCTTACGTTCCAATCAACGATTTTGCTGCCACGTCTGGAAAGTTCAACATATACAGAAAGGATCACAGAAATGATAGGGCAATTAGTTCTGTATATTCCTCGTCGAGCCCATTATTATCTATATTTTTTCTGTCAATCTATACCACAACAAATTGTGGTAGATTAACATTACCTATCGAGAATTCTTATGTATTTGTATTAAGCCCAGGGTAAGGTTTGGATAAAAATTGGCTTATAGTAAAAGAACACTCTAAAGATATTGAGCTAACTGGGTTTTTTGGCCCACGGTCGCATGAAACTGGGTCAGTGGGTATATTTGAATTGAAAGAAACAGAATAAAAGACGCCACCTAAATTTTTTATACAGCAAGTGACTAAGTGAATTTGCTTAAAGGAAAATTTGGAAACCTATATTACCACAAACCACTTTGAATACAAAGTTTGATAGTCACACATATCATACTTACATCTGTTGGTCTTCTTCAAAGATCTTATGTTGAGTGGGGTGACTCTGAAACATAGTTTCCACCAATATAGACACCCTATATATATTTTTTTACGGATCAACATGAATATAGTACCTTTAACTTAATTTCAATTGTGTCTACTATCTTGATACCTTTTCGGGTAAGTTTACTTTGTAAACACCGTACCAATTTTTGAAAAATGAACTGAAGTCCAATAAATTAATTCTGTATTCTCTTTAAAGAAAAGTAAATAACATATTGATAAATAATATTGTTAAAAAATTTTAATTCTTATGAAAATGATTTGTAAGTGAAAAAAAAAATTTAATTATTGACATTTCATATTTTATAAATTAGTCATTGTAGCGCTACGCGACCTCACAATGTTTAAATATTGCTTAATAAACGTTTGGCAAAAATCAACAATTATCAGATTACTTTAAATTCCAATTTACATGATATAGCTTTCAAGTGTTATAATTTAACATAGTAATACATCAATTTGTCAAAACAAGATAACTGAGGAGGTATATCCACACCTGTACAATCGGTGAGATATGATATATAAGTTGAACATGCTATTAATAAGAAATATAGGTCATGGTACTCATTGTACTTTATACTTAACAAAGGGATTTAAAATTCAATTGACAAAACATTTTTACAAGTGATATTAGTTGCATACCATTTCGAATGGACCTGCACCTTGCCGAAGTTCTAAATTACTAGAACAGGTGAAATGGCTTGCGTGTTCTAATGAGCTAAAGAGCCAAACTACAGGTCCAACCAAAGTAGTAGGGTAGTTAGTGAGGAACCAGACTAAGACAGGTCCCCGAAAGAGGGCAGCGGCTCTTTCGGTACTTAGATTGGCAGAGACCATAGGGGTCGGTATGGCAGTCTAAGACACACTACCGCGATGTGGAAGGCAACGGGAAACCACCACATTATCTCCCAAGTACACAGCGTACTTAATTTGTAACAAACATGATGGAATTCTCTGGGGTAAAAGATTCCGGAGTTAAAATAGTCCCCATTCGGATCTCCGGGAGGACTACTTCGGAGGATGCGATCGGAAAGCTAAAATAAGAGTCTGGAACATTCTGCGAGTCGGAGCGTGGAATGTTAGAAGTATGAACAAGTAGGTAAGCTAGAGAACCTAAAAATCGAAATGAATAGGTTATCACTAGACATAGTAGGGATCAGCGAAGTTCGGTGGCTAGAGGCGGGGATTTTGGAGTGGAGACTTCAGGGTAATTCATACAGGAGCAGAGGACGGAAATTTGGGTGTGGGGATAGTTATGCGGAAAAGATAGGATACTGTGTAAAAATTACTTACAAAAGAACGAAAGAGTACTCATGGTTATATTAGAATCAAAACCGGTAAACACAGTAATAATACAAGTATACATGCCCACCTCTAGCTACAGTGACGAAGAGGTAGAAGCCATCTACAAAGATATCGAAGACATATTAAGATACGTAAAAGGACATGAAAATTTAATAATTACGGGGATTTTAATGCTGTGGTAGGTGAGGGTAGGGAAGGAGCGGTAGTAGGTTTATTTGGTTTAGGCACGAGAAACGACAGGGGAAATAGGCTGGTAGAATTTTGCGACAAGAACAATTTAATCATCACAAACACATTATTTCAACATCATGCTAGAAGACGATATACGTGGAAGATGCCAGGAGATATAGGACGATATCAAATAGATTACATTCTTGTTAGACAACGGTTTAGGAATCAAGTAAAAGACTGTAGAAGCTACCCAGAAGCAGATATAGATACTGACAACAACATCGTAATTATGAAGGCCGCACTTAAATTTAAAAATCTGAAAAAAAGGAACAAAAAAAGGCACTTGGACTTAGAGAAACTAAAAGATAAAGATATTCAAGTAAGATTAGAAAAAAAGTCAAATGAATTGCTGAATGATATTGGGAAAATATCTTAAACTAAGGAAGTAGAAACAGAATGGAATAACATTAAATCCAGCCTAGACATGGCGGCCAGAGATATTTTGGGGTATACACAAAAAGAAAATAAGAAACCATGGATAACAAAGGATATCGTGAATTTAATAGAAGAAAGACGAAAATACAAAAATAAATCAGACGAAACAGGAAAACAGAGATACAAAGCCATAAAATGGGCAATTATTCGAAAATGCAGGAAAGCTAAAGAACAATGGATTGATGAAAAGTGCAAAGAAGTACAAACTAAGATGGAAATAGGAAAGACAGACGAAGCATACAAATTAATTAGAATGAATTTTAGGGATATAAAACCGTATAGCAAAAATATAAGCGACGCACAAGGAAACGTCATTATAGAAAACGTAGAGAAAGTGAGTAGATGGCAAGCATATATAGGGAATTTATATGCAGGAGAGGAACTAACTGCATTAGAACAGGAATCTGACATTGAAAATGATGACTTGGGATATCCTATACTTCGAGACGAGTTTGAATTAGCATTAAAGAGTCTGAAAAATGGTAAGGTGCCGGGTACAGATAAGGTGCAAGCAGAAACTCTAAAAGCCGCTGGACAAGCAGTAACAGAACGTCTCTTCCAACTTGTAAGCTATATGTATGAGACAGGCGAGATACCCAAAGATTTCAAACGTAGCATCATAGTAACTATACCAAAAAAAGAAAGGCGCGGATAGATGTGAAAATTTTCGAACAATAAGTTTGACAGCACACGTGTCAAAAATATTAACTAGAATTGTGCAAAGACGAATGGAAAACGAGCTGAAGAAATACTAGGAGAAGACCAATTTGGGTTTAGGCGAAACAGGGGAACACGGGAGGCTATTTTAGCTCTGAGAGTGATAATGAGAAAACAATAGAAAAGGGAAAGCATGTATATAGGGTCTGTAGATCTGGAAAAAGCATTCGACAATGTAAATTGGAAAAAAATTTTTGAAATACTGAAAAAGATTGGAATGAGTTGTAGGGATAGACGAATAGTACATAGCTTATACAAAGAGCAAACAGCAGTAATAGAATTAGAGCAGGAACGTAGAGAAGTAAACATTAGAAAAAGGGTGAGACAGGGATGTGCCCTATCCCCATTGATTTTTAACTTGTACATAGAAGAGGCAATGAATACTGTCAAATGCAGGAAGACAGTTGGAATTGCTATACAGGGACAAAAAATTGATATGCTTAGATTTGCAGATGATATAGCGGTATTAGCGTCTACCAAGGAAGAGTTAGAAGCTGCTCTTAATGAAATGGAAACGGTTCTAACAGAGAGATACGGTATGAAAATTAACAAAACTAAAACTAAAGTTCTAGTTTGCAAAGGTGGGGAAAATAAATCAAAAACAAGAATACAAGTATTTAACACGAACTTACAAGAGGTTAAGGATTTCTGCTACCTAGGAAGCCAAATAACGCAAGATGGGAAAAGCACAAAAGATATAATACAAAGATTTTCACAAGGTCGTGCTACATTTAACAGGAAAAAGCAACTACTGTGCTCAAAGACCACAAACATAGAAACAAGGAAAAGATTGCTTAAAACATATGTGTGGAGCACAGCACTGTACGACTGTGAAGCCTGGACAGTAGGAGAAGCGGACAAGAAAAGGTAGAAGCCTTTGAAATGGTGTTACAGGCCTATGATGAAAATATCATGGTCAGACAAAGTTAAGAACGAAGAGGTACTAAAAATGGTTGGGGAAAAAAAATATGTGGAAAACGGTAAAAAATAGGAGATAGGATGATAGGCCACATACTACGGCATGAGGGAATAGTGCGGAATATATTAGAAGCAGAGATAGGAAAAAGAAGAAGAGGCAGACCTAGATTAGACTACTGCACACAGATAGTAAAAGATGTAGGCTGTAGAGGTTTCAGGGAGATGTGTAGGCTAGCCCAGAATAGAAATTAATGGAGGTACGCATCCAACCAATCCCAAGATGGATAAACTAATGACGAAAAGATAACTGTGCTTAAACATGATGATTATTATAAGTAACTACAAGAATTGGTTGGGCAATATTCTTGAATAATGTTAAGTGTGTGAAAGAATTTACTGGAAAACCATTATTTCGGCAAATGTCTAAGTGTTGGGGGATCTTAGTAGCCACAGGTTGCTTAACCTCCTTCACTGAATCTCGGTAAAATAGGGTATAAAATTAGAAAACAATAGAAAGGGAACGAGCTGAACACACATACTCCCTGAAAAGAAGAAAAAGAAGAAAACCACCAAAAACGCAAAATCAAAGTAGCTGCTTATATAACCCTACATAAAAATAACTGAGTTGCAAACGAATCCGTGACTTTCAGTAAACAATGGATTCCATTACTAAAAGAAATAACAAATGAAAATCAAATGCCCACAATATCTAGGTAGCATAGCAAGTTTTTCCTGGGTTTTCCTTGCGATATTAACATGAAATACAGCCTACATACATGATTTCTATTTATACATAAAATAACTAATTACATAAAAATAAGCATATTAACAATCCTTGTAAAACAGCATTGGTATCTGACAAGTATAAATCCACAATAAGGTTACCTCAAAACCATATACAATCTCCGTTGAACAGTATTGGTATCTGACAAGTGTAAACCCGCCATAGGGTCGCCTCAGATCCATATACAATCTTCATAGAACAACATTGGTATCTGACAAGTGTAAACCCGCCATAGAGTCGCCTCAGAACCATGTTAAAATCTACCAAAGAGGTAACTTAAATGTTAATGAATTTTCCCCCTCAAAAAAAAAATATAAAAAACGACTACTTAAGCCTTTCAATAATGCAATCGCACACTTCTTTAATAACCAACCTCTCAATTGTATAAATAGAAGCATGTTAAAAAATGTTTTCCAATTCCAAGTTATTGAATTTATATAAAATTCACCAATAAAAATTAATCAGCTGATTTCACGTTAAGCGTATTGGCTACCTAAAGAAAGCCGATCCCAGGTCGCAACACAAAATGAAGGCAATCATTCTGTTAAACTTTAAAAATATTTGCTTAGTATACTCAAACCAAATATTTCAAACATCAATAAATCAAAGTCACCTTCAATTTATGTCATAAATGTCAAACTTGAAGTTTTTATTATTATTTTGACAACGATCCTAGGTCTTGGATCGAAATGTAAATAAACTTGATTTTAAAAACTATGAGTGGTTTAACTCCCAAAGAAGATTAACCTGAATACACATGCTGTGTGAGAATTTCAGGGAACTATGTAGGCTAGATCAGAATATAAATAAGTGCAGGTACGTGTCCAACCAGTTTTGAGACGGAAAACCTAATGGCTGCGAAATACCTGCAACTAATGTTGACTGCGAAAAGATAAATTGGAAAATATATTAAATCGCCAAATGGTTAAGTGTTGGGGGAACTTGGCAGCCACAGACAGCTTCACAACCATTGAAGGTCGGAGAAATAGGGCATATAACTGTAAAACAATAGAAAGTGATCGAACTGCATCTAACAAAAAACAACATCGCCTATGAGGAAAGACAACAAACATAGAATAAGAAGAAAATTGTTGAAAGCATATGTGTGGAGCACAGCACAGCACAGTATGCCTATGAAATACGGGAAGTCTGAAACGCAGACAGAAAAACGGTAGCAGCCTTTTGAAATGATGTGCTTCAAAAGTATGAGGACGATAGCATGGACAGACAAAGATAATAACAAATAAGTTACAGAAATAGTAGGGGAACAAGGATATCTGGGGAAAAAGAGAAGTAGTAGGGCGGAATACGTTCTAAGGCATTTTTGGGGAATAGTATGTGATATATTACAAGCAGAGATAAGAAAAAAGAGGTAGATGTAGACCTAGATCAGACAGTTATAGATGCAAACTGTGCATATTTTAGGGAAATCTGTAGGTTAGTTCAGAATAGGGAACAATGATGGTACGCGTCTAACCAGTTCTAGGACTGAAGACCTAATGATGATGATTAGTTGCATAAAGCACGTAATGCAAAACAAGTTTCATAAGCATATTATTGCATGCACAATTTACGCAGTGGACTTTGTAACATCCGCCTTATGTAATAAACTAATACATTTTTACCGACCGCGGCAATGACCTGCAACCTTGAATCGGCCTGTGCATCAGTAAAACATGCTGGTTACAAGCGACATCGGCCACATGTGGAATACAGTAGTCTACAGCTTTGCCTGCTAAACGGGTTCCATAAATCAAAGTGAAGTCTCTCCTCTAAGTAACACAAGTGATGAATAATGATAGTGCGTGAAAAGAAATTTGCTAGAACACATGGCGATATAGTTGAAATGGTAACTGCAGCTACAATGTGCTTGATAAATCCAGATAGCAGTATTTAAAAAATATAATTATTTTATAGACTAACATAGTACAAAAGGCATTAGGAGCTTCACAGAAAGAATATTATTAGCTTCTTTTGAAGAAAAATTCAAAATGTGGAAGTCTTCAACCCTTTTCTGGCCTTATTCCAAACTGAAGTAATATTCAGAACCGCAGAAGCTATGCAGAGGGATGAATTATATAAAATAAAGTACGAAAATTTTAATAATAGTGGAATCGGTTTAATTACCATAGTACCAGGTATTAAAACATGTCGTCGATGCCACCACAATACTCGTATGCGCACAAAATGCACTTTACATGTTTTAGCACCAATGAATTAATCATAACACCCAACACAATACCTAATAGCATGTATGTGGCACATCATCATAATACGCTTAAATTAAGGCATTATCTAGACCTCGAATCCATCCATACAGACAAATCGGTCAAACAATATCAGTTATGTACTTTCTAGTCACATATGAGATATTGTTTTTCGGTGGATCAGTATAAACGTGTTCCTGATCGTTGAGATGGTTGGTAAAACCCCAAGCGTGTGATTATTTCGTGGAATACAACGGTAAGTAGTTTAGTTTTATAATGTTAATAAACAACATTAGAAGGTTTTGGGTACTATTTATACACTTCGCTCATGCCTTTATCTTAAAGTTTTGTTGGATAAAATTCTATTGTTAAGGACGAATAAAATGAAAACACTAAGCTTTTGCACATACTTGAAACTGAATAGTTGCTTAATAGTATTGTAATCCAAAATGATAGTTGCACATACTTGTGTTTGCATATACAATTCCTAAATTATTGTAGGCTATTAAAGTAATGCTAAGATATTGAATAGTGTTAACTGCTGTTACATGGTCGATCCTTGTTTCTTTCTAGAAAAAGGTTTACAAGATGTCATCTAGAACAATTGAAATCCTAGAACTTTCAAAACAGCAAATACAGAAACAAGAAAATGAGAAACAAGATAAAGGTATGTATGTGTATTAGTATCTACTGTAACTTTCCTAAATTTTATAGATTCTAATTATTGTGTACTAATGTAAACAGCAGCATTATAAAATTCTGAATATTTGCTAATAATAAATGTTTTTCGTGTTATACTCAACTTCACAACTTTGAACATTAAAATTATGCAAACTGTGTTTTGAATTCATGAAAAAGTACTGTTTTTCATTTTCAGGTAGTAACCAACCTAAATCCCTAGGCGACAGCGACAAAAATTTGAATATCAATCAGTAGAATATAGTTGAAAAATCTTATTTTTTTGACATTCGTAAATTTCAAAAAATTAGATTAAATAACAAAAACGGTATAACTCTCAAAAGAGACGAATATTTAGTTTTATTCTTTAGTATCTAAACGTTTGAATGTTATATATCCAGACACTGATCATTCTCAAGAGTTCTCTCTGTTTCTGACGACGAAGAACAACGTATCAGATCGAACCTATAATAACAGCAATACACAGGAAGGTGAAACACTAATCCGTCTCGAAGTGAATGAGCTTGAGAATATTTCTGTTATTCAAGAACCCAATTCCACTGAAAATTTTGTGAATAGAACGACGAATATTAATGATGTACATTCTTTTAAAGTTGATTCTGATGGAGTACTTATTCCTGCAACTGAGCCACAAAATTGGCTTTCCTTCACTAATTCTGTTCCATCTAATGATGCAAAGAAAGAACTATTCAGCATTAACGATTCTGCTGGAATTTGAGAATTGCTTGAAGGCGCATCAAATAGCAACTGTTTCGATTATTATCAAAAATGCAAATTCCGTAACTCTCCATATTTGTGCGAATTTAACCTCTAGTATTACCAATAGTAATGATACGGAACATATCCTTCTAATCAATGAGAGCACATCAGCGTCTGTTATTGGTCTATTAGATGTAAGCCAAAATGGCAATGCTGCAGTCTTTGGTGAGGCAATTACTGATAATGAAAATCTGACAGTTGCATCAGAAAAACTCGGACTGTCCTTTGCAGCAAATAAGAAAATTCAGATGAAAAAAGGGTTCACAGTAAAACATACTTAGGAGTAGCAGGAGAGCTGAATGGAGGAATAAATATTCTGACAAGTATTATAATATTGAGAAGCCTGAACGCATAATAGGGCCTCGATGTAATCATGTGAAAAAATCAAAAGTATCTAGTCGCACCCCAACGTGTGGTATAATTAGCGATGATTTGAGAAATGCAATTTGTAATATAGTTGTAGGACAATCATAAAATACTCGAGTAACCGTTACTTGAGACTAACACGAAAGATGGCTTCGTAATTGCAAATATAAATTTAGATTACTACACGAGAAACTTGGAACATTTTATTACGGACATTTTCTATGAGAGTGTCTCTGATACATCACACCTCCCTAATTAGATTACAGGAAATTTAAGCGATCAGGAGGCTAGGTCTATCAGGAACCTTACAACTAATTTTGTTTTCAACTGCCTCCACCTTACTCCCTACTACTAAAGGTACATCATTTTCCCTATCACTAACATTAAGATCAACACTACTTCCCTGAAGCATTTCAGATTTAACTACAGGCTCACTATTTCCATTTACCCCTTCACTGAGACTTACACTAACGTTCGGTATGAACCTTACGCTCAGCGCATTAACTTCACTATCCAATTTAGATCCATCAACTTGACCGCACTTCACTATTTGCTCTGAATGCCTTTTCCAAATAATATTTTCTTCTTCAAGTAATTTACTCCTAGAACTTCTAACACTACGGCCTTTTTCCAAAGATTTACTTTACCTACTCTATAATCCCTAACATAGCATACCTCTCCTTTTACAAACTGATCGTCTCTTTTGACATGATGGAATCTTATTTGATTATCTCGAGCAATATCATTATTTGAGAAGGACGCTCCCTGGTGATACAATGGGGTGTATTTCGGTAAGAAAACAAATACCTGTTGATTAGCGTACTTAAAGAAATTCCCTTATTACAAGCATCATACAATGCTCTAGTTAAATTATCCATTAAGGTGCGAACTTGATTTTCAGCCGCTCCATTTATGGATGGATGGTATGGTGGTGATGTAACATGAACAATACCATTATCCTTGCAAAATATTTAAAATTCCTCTGTAACTAATTTTATTTGGTAACCCATAACGAGAAAAACAATCTCTTAATTTTTCTAATGTTTCCTTAGTCATCATTCCGTTCATTTGATACACTTCGGGCTATTTTGAAAATGAATCAACAATTAATAAAAATACTTTACCGTGAAATAGACCCTCAAAATCAATATGAATTCTATCAAAAACGTTTTTAGACTTCGAATTTTACTAAAATAGATTTAGGAGGATTTCTAGAATTAGATAAACATACTGTACAAGTTTTACGTAATGCTTCTATATCACTGTCTAATTTAGGACACCATACATATTGTCGGACCAGTGCTTTCATTCTTACAACACCCATATGGGTTGCATGCAATTCTCTTAACATTTTTCCCCGTAATCTAGTTGGCAAAATTACACGATATCCCCACATCAATAAATTATTATCAATATAAATTTCGTTTCTCCTATTAAAATATGGTTTTAATTAACTGTCGCCCTCCTCAGGCCATCCATCCCTAACGTATCGAATAACCCTACTTAAGACAATATACCTTCTAATCTCTTTTTTAATACTAAAACCATCGACGGGCATGTTCCTCTCTATCAAAAAATGACAGTTATCTTCCTCAATTGATATATAGTTACCATTTATAGGCAATCTGGACAGACCGTTTGCACCCTCATTAGATTTACCTGGTATATATTTAAATGTATAGTCAAATTCACTCAAGAATAAAGGCCAATGCTGTAGACGACCAGCTGACATCTGGGGATTATGTTCCTCAAACAGAGCCAAAAGTTTATGATCCGAATACAACATAAATTTATTCCCCATCAAATACTGATAAAATTTCTTTACCGACCAATAAATTGCTAATGCCTCTTTATGAATTACTGAATAATTCTTTTCAGCGGCGTTTAATAAGCATAAAGCAAAACAAATAGGTTTTTCAGAACCATCAGGATATACATGTGACAAGGCTGCTCCAATCCCTATGCTAGGAGCATCACAATCTAATCTAATATCTAATTCTGTATTAAAATGAACTAAATTTTGGTCACTACTTATTACATTTTTCGTGTGATTTAAGAGTCTTCACAATTTTTATTCCATTTAAATTGTACATTCCTTTTTAATAACTGATATAATGGAGCCAAAATATCAGATAATATATCCACAAACTTCCCATAATAATTTATCATCTTTAAGAATGCTTTCAGTTTTGAACTATTGCTTGGTCTAGGTACTTCTCGCATAGCCCTAACCTTCTCAGGATCTTTAAATAGTTCTTGTTTATTTATAATATGGCCAAAATACCTTATCTTGGGAACCAAAAATTCGCATTTTTCAATATTTAATTTAAACCCAGGTTTCTCCCATCTTTGAAAAACACACTCCAAATTCTTGAAATGTTCGTCTGTAGTCTTACCCATTATAACAATATCGTCTAAAAAATTTATCACTCCACCATCTTGTAATGTCTTTTCTACTATTTTTTGGTAAACTGAACATGCTGGTTTCGTTCCAAACGGTAAACGATTTAAAAGATATATACCTTGGTGGGTACATGCAACTGACCTTTTACTCTCCTCTGTCAACAGCAACTGATTATAAGCATTAGACAAAATCGAGCTTACTAAAACATTCACCACCTTGTAATGCATTAAACAATTCTTCAATTCTCGGCAAGGGATGTTTAACATCTTCTAAAAATTGATTTATCGTCACCTTATAATCAGCACAAATCCTAATCTGATTTTTCCCTTTTAAAACTGGTACTAATGGTGTACTCCACAAATTGTTATCCCTCAACTCTATAATACCCTCCCCTTCTACTCTATCCAGCTCCTTGTTTATTAATTCTTTGAAGGCAAAAGGGATATGTCTGGGTTTCATAAAAACTGGTTTAACATCTGGTAAACATTTTAAATTTATCTTTTCATATTTATATTTCCCTAATCTCGGTTCAAATAATTTAGCATATTTTTGAAGTAATAGATCAACTTGTAAATCCTGACAATCCTTCTTACTTATCAAATTTAATGAACATGGTTCCATCTTAAAAACAGAAATTAAATTGCCTACAACCTTGCTTAACAACCGCTAATCTTTCTCGTGCTTTAATATCATTCCACGTCATATCTACTTCAATTTCTCCTAATGGATAAATTAAGGACCCATCATACGTTTCTAACGAGTATTACATTTACTTAATTTGTGATTTTTTTCAAATAATTCAATATAAGTGGCTTCAGGTATAACTGATATAGACGCATCTGTATCCACTTCCATTTACACCTGCTTATTTTCAATCTGCATGGTTACAACTAAAGGAGGTATATCAGAATTACTCTGAACATACAACATTTCTTTAAATTAAATTTCTTCTTTGTCTAATAAATGACTAGACTTAACCACTGCCATTCTACAAACTTTAGCTAAATGACCCTGCTTTTTACAAATTTTACACTTATAGTGCTTGTATTTACATTTTGAAAAATTGTGATTTAGTTCACCACAAGCATTACATTTAAAAGCTGCACTTTTACCTTGTTTACTATGACGGCCCTTGTCATTATGTGATTTATTTTTATTACCTACATGATGTACTTCATGTATTACATTCTGCACAACGCTGTTTGCAATGCGACTTCCTTCTTTAATGCAATTTCTACAATAACCGTTAACAAAACTCTTCCTCCAATATTCTATCCTTAACAGACCCTTTCAATAAGCCATACACAAATTTGTCTTTAATATAGTCTTCTAGCTGTGCACCAAATTTGCAAGTAGACGCCTTGCTTTTTAATCTCGCATAGAACTGCCGAACGCTCTCTCCGGCACCTTGCCTGAGGTCGTAAAATTCCATACGTTCCCTAAAAACAGAAATAAAGGAAGCAAATTTCTTAATATACTACATAATTTCGTATCCGTTAAATCCTTAGGTAATTGTGAATCGCAAAGATCCTTCAGCATTTTATAGACCTCACTGCCCATTGCTGTAACTAATACAGCTACTTTCCTTTCTGCGGGAATCAAATTAGCGGTAAAATATTGTTTCAAAATTTCTTCATGGGTATTCTAGTTTTCTCCGTGAAAACTGAGTAAGGTACTAATACTTGCACATAATGTTGGCTGTGCCGTTACTGTAACTGCCCTCAAGGTTGATTGCATAATTCATAAAATGTGCTTTTGGTTGGAATTAACCTCACTTTTGTAATTTTCTTTTTCTACCTCATCGCCACTGTAATTTTCTTTTTCTACCTCATCGCCACTGTAATATAGTCGTAGGACTATCAGAAAATACTCAAGTAATCGTTACTTGAGGCTAACGCGAAAGATGGCTTCGTAATTGCAAATATAAATTTAGATTACTACACGAGAAACTTGGAACATTTTATTACGAACATTTTCTGACATCCATATTTTCTACGAGAGTGTCGCTGATACGTCACACAATGTTTACAGATTTCTGGAATATAAATACTTGGGACGAAAAAAGAGGCTACATAAAAGGATTGGTTGCCAAAAGGGACACAGTAATGTGGAGATTGTTGGCAAAAAAAGAACTTTCATGAATGCTACTTCCTTATTCATGGTAGAAAGTAGTTGGTTTGTGTAAACTTCTTTTTATCGACTTTGGGACTACACGCGGATCAGTTCTGGCGTTGGATTCATGGAGATGAGCCCCTGCTATTCAGGATAAAAACACAGAAACAAAACATGATTTTCTTGAACCAGCTAAAAAACAAAGTTGACATGCTGTTGGTGAAAAATACGAAGCTGCCGAAGAGTGGTTAAACTTAATTCCAAAAGTGCCCAACCATTACTGTCAGTAATTCTAAACAAACATACATCGACAATACCTATATTTCAAAAAATTACTTGTACGAAAAAGTATACAAATGTTGATGCCAAGAGAATAATAAGTCGCAAATGGGAAAAAGTTTAAAGAATTTTTGAAGTCAAAAAGGGTATCAATTCATAAACGTAGAAAAGATAGGTGCGACATTTGTGAGAGTAAAGAATTAAACAATATAACACTAACTGTTTATGATGAACATATTATTAAAAAGAAGCTTATGCAAAACACAAACAAATAAAGGAGGATGCTATAAAAAGTAACGGCGAACATATAGCCGCTACTATGGACAAGCAATCGGTTTTGTGTGCTCCCAGAAAATAAATGAAGCTATTGTTTAAATGCCAAATTAGGCGCTATCGATATAGTGGACTGTAATAATTAATCGCTGTGCTTAATCACGTTTATTAAACAAAAGATCACACTGGAATGCAAAGCTGATATACAAGTTATTGTAATAGTAATCAAGCAAGGTAAATTTACATATTAACACACAACTAGATGTTGACGCGTTGACCGCTGTTACCCGACTCTACTGGGGGTTGAATCGGCGCATGAACAATACCCTTAGGCTTCTTTAAAGTAAGCACGCTCCATCCTGATGTGGCACGAGTTTGCAGGTAACAAACTAAATCCAATTCAAGGGCACTGGATTCTTATTTAATTTATCAATAATAATTGTCCAGCTATTAAAAAACATTTTTATAATGTATTGCCATTGGTCATTTTACAATGTTTTAAAAATGTATTTTCCCACAAGGGGATACTCTACATTGTTACAAACGTGTAAGTAGCAAAGTCATTACCATCAATAAAGGGAATGTATTAAAATTCTACTTATTCAAATAATTATGTCAATTTGTCAATAATTATTAGTTGGCTATTAATATGTTTAATATGCTTTAAAAATAATATCATAGTTAGTTTTTTACAGATATTAAGTCAGAAAAACATTTATTGTCTCTCCTGAAAATCAGTCTTTTGGCACATACATGATATTGTACCGACAACAACGATGTGTTCAACATCGATTTACTATAATTGATGAAACATTGACAATGGATTAAATTTTATAAATATTTATTAAAAATATAAAACCCAACGACCAATCAATGTCAAAACTGATTATTTCTTTTTGTAGTATACAAATGGAAAATGCAAAACTTGTGTTGTAGGTATAAATATCTTTTCAAAAATCTCTTCACTTACGTAGCATACCTGAATTTACCTAACCCAAAAACTTCAGTGGACATGCACTTCGACGCTCGTTCGCATCTTAATCGGCAAATTCTAATTGTGATTTAATATAACTAAAGAAGCATGGTGGATGGTAATCCAGCACAGTTGCAGAGGGTTACCTGGATGATTAGATGTAAGACAAAATTGATTCTGGTACAAAAATTTAAGCAAGAACCAGTTTGAATTGAAATCAC
Organism: Platerodrilus igneus; assembly: GCA_036346225.1. Lineage (NCBI taxonomy): Eukaryota > Metazoa > Arthropoda > Insecta > Coleoptera > Lycidae > Platerodrilus > Platerodrilus igneus. Next base: position 143,580 of record JARFIW010000372.1, read on the forward strand.
GGAAAGGTTCACGGGCCTACTAACAATTCAATAAGTATTAATACAACTAAAGACAATATTATTTCTATAAATTCGTTAAATGTTGACAATTTAAATACTAATAGCACTGTAATTTCACCTTCACTACAAAGCAATAATTCCCAAAATTGTACATTTAATATTACTGTTACTAAATAAATAAAAATTAAAAAAAATTTATCGACTTTATTTGAATCTATATATGTAGAAAAAAATTTGTATGAAAATCATGAGTAAAGTACTTTTTTTTTACTAATAGGAATTGCCGCACTTGTCCTCTGCTCATGCGGCTAAAATTTCCTGCTCACGAAAAACAATGTTACTTTACTCTTGTTACGTAACTGTTACTTCAAACACGTGCACGTGTAAGTGATTAGTAAAATAGATACTTGTAGTGAAGCATGCAAAGTTATTTTACTATTTAATTGTTGTCCAAAGCATTTGTACCCTTTATGGTCATTTGCAATGGTCCAAAAAAGATTTGAACTTGAAATTGTTACAAATTATAACCTAGATGGTACAATTAACAGAATAATTTTAATTTGTTACTTTTAAGTCTTGTTACAATTTCAAATTTTTCTTGTACCATAAGGGTCGAAAGTGCTTTGGTTCACTTAATTAAATAGTAAAATAATTTTGCATGCTCAACGACAAGTATTTATTTTACTAATCATAATTAATAAAATTAACAGTGATAACAGACAAGTAGCTAAAAAAGGAGCAATTTGAAATGTTTTTAAGGGAAACTATGCTTATATACAATTTAAAGGTTTATTCAATTCTTTGTTAAAACTGTAAAAATGCAAGAGAAATCTTTAAATTACAGAGAAAAATGGACTTTTCACAATTTTTGTGGCTCATCTGTACCTTTCAAATTAGAACGTTTATTCTTTGAATACAGAAAAACAGATGATCTTGCTTTAGAGATGGACATTTTGTTAGGCATAACATTGTGCTTCGCAAGTGGATGGACGATGCAAAGTATGCCCTTACCTCGTCACTTATTACTTGTGATATGATTCCCAAAATTAGTTTATTGAATTACTTGCTTGTGAAGTGTGCACAAATATTAATAATGAAGGTAAAGGTGTTCCTTTCTTTACAGTTATGGCGAATTCCACACCCGATTCCTCTAACCAAGATATTTTATCAATCGTTTTACGCTTTTCAGATAGTAATGGCTATCTCAAAGGCTGCTATGCTAGGTTGTTTTAAGTCTAAAGATAAAACGGGATGTGGTATCGCAAATGCTATAGGAAGATGCATTCAAACCAATGAGTTAAATATCGCTGATCTTACGTTCCAATCAACGATTTTGCTGCCACGTCTGGAAAGTTCAGCATATACAGAAAGGATCACATAAATGATAGGGCAATTAGTTCTGTATATTCCTCGTCGAGCCCATTATTATCTATATTTTTTCTGTCAATCTATACTACAACAAATTGTGGTAGATTAACATTACCTATCGAGAATTCTTATGTATTTGTATTAAGCCCAGGGTAAGGTTTGGATAAAAATTGGCTTATAGTAAAAGAACACTCTAAAGATATTGAGCTAACTGGGTTTTTTGGCCCACGGTCGCATGAAACTGGGTCAGTGGGTATATTTGAATTGAAAGAAACAGAATAAAGGACGCCACCTAAATTTTTTATACAGCAAGTGACTAAGTGAATTTGCTTAAAGGAAAATTTGGAAACCTATATTACCACAAACCACTTTGAACACAAAGTTTGATAGTCGCACATATCATACTTACATCTGTTGGTCTTCTTCAAAGATCTTATGTTGAGTGGGGTGACTCTGAAACATAGTTTCCACCAATATAGACACCCTATATATATTTTTTACGGATCAACATGAATATAGTACCTTTAACTTAATTTCAATTGTGTCTACTATCTTGATACCTTTTCGGGTAAGTTTACTTTGTAAACACCGTACCAATTTTTGAAAAATGAACTGAAGTCCAATAAATTAATTCTGTATTCTCTTTAAAGAAAAGTAAATAACATATTGAAAAATAACATTGTTAAAAAATTTTAATTCTTATGAAAATGATTTGTAAGTGAAAAAAAATTTAATTATTGACATTTCATATTTTATAAATTAATCATTGTAGCGCTACGCGACCTCACAATATTTAAATATTGCTTAATAAACGTTTGGCAAAAATCAACAATTATCAGATTACTTTAAATTCCAATTTACATGATATAGCTTTCAAGTGTTATAATTTAACATAGTAATACTTCAATTTGTCAAAACAAGATAACTGAGGAGGTATATCCACACCTGTACAATCGGTGAGATATGATATATAAGTTGAACACGCTATTGATAAGAAATATAGGTCATGGTACTCATTGTACTTTATACTTAACAAAGGATTTAAAATTCAATTGACAAATCATTTTTACAAGTGATATTAGTTGCATACCATTTCGAATGGACCTGCACCTTGCCGAAGTTCTAAATTACTAGAACAGGTGAAATGGCTTGCGTGTTCTAATGAGCTAAAGAGCCAAACTACAGGTCCAACCAAAGTAGTAGGGTAGTTAGTGAGGAACCAGACTAAGACAGGTCCCCTAAAGAGGGCAGCGGCTCTTTCGGTACTTAGATTGGCAGAGACCATAGGGGTCGGTATGGCAGTCTAAGACACACTACCGCGATGTGGAAGGCAACGGGAAACCACCACATTATCTCCCAAGTACACAGCGTACTTAATTTGTAACAAACATGATGGAATTCTCTGGGGTAAAAGATTCCGGAGTTAAAATAGTCCCCCATTCGGATCTCCGGGAGGACTACTTCGGAGGATGCGATCGGAAAGCTAAAATAAGAGTCTGGAACATTCTGCGAGTCGGAGCGTGGAATGTTAGAAGTATGAACAAGTAGGTAAGCTAGAGAACCTAAAAATCGAAATGAATAGGTTATCACTAGACATAGTAGGGATCAGCGAAGTTCGGTGGCTAGAGGCGGGGATTTTGGAGTGGAGACTTCAGGGTAATTCATACAGGAGCAGAGGACGGAAATTTGGGTGTGGGGATAGTTATGCGGAAAAGATAGGATACTGTGTAAAAATTACTTACAAAAGAACGAAAGAGTACTCATGGTTATATTAGAATCAAAACCGGTAAACACAGTAATAATACAAGTATACATGCCCACCTCTAGCTACAGTGACGAAAAGGTAGAAGCCATCTATAAAGATATCGAAGACATATTAAGATACGTAAAAGGACATGAAAATTTAATAATTACGGGGATTTTAATGCTGTGGTAGGTGAGGGTAGGGAAGGAGCGGTAGTAGGTTTATTTGGTTTAGGCACGAGAAACGACAGGAGAAATAGGCTGGTAGAATTTTGCGACAAGAACAATTTAATCATCACAAACACATTATTTCAACATCATGCTAGAAGACGATATACGTGGAAGATGCCAGGAGATATAGGACGATATCAAATAGATTACATTCTTGTTAGACAACGGTTTAGGAATCAAGTAAAAGACTGTAGAAGCTACCCAGAAGCAGATATAGATACTGACAACAACATCGTAATTATGAAGGCCGCACTTAAATTTAAAAATCTGAAAAAAAGGAACAAAAAAAGGCACTTGGACTTAGAGAAACTAAAAGATAAAGATATTCAAGTAAGATTAGAAAAAAAGTCAAATGAATTGCTGAATGATATTGGGAAAATATCTTAAACTAAGGAAGTAGAAACAGAATGGAATAACATTAAATCCAGCCTAGACATGGCGGCCAGAGATATTTTGGGGTATACACAAAAAGAAAATAAGAAACCATGGATAACAAAGGATATCGTGAATTTAATAGAAGAAAGACGAAAATACAAAAATAAATCAGACGAAACAGGAAAACAGAGATACAAAGCCATAAAATGGGCAATTATTCGAAAATGCAGGAAAGCTAAAGAACAATGGATTGATGAAAAGTGCAAAGAAGTACAAACTAAGATGGAAATAGGAAAGACAGACGAAGCATACAAATTAATTAGAATGAATTTTAGGGATATAAAACCGTATAGCAAAAATATAAGCGACGCACAAGGAAACGTCATTATAGAAAACGTAGAGAAAGTGAGTAGATGGCAAGCATATATAGGGAATTTATATGCAGGAGAGGAACTAACTGCATTAGAACAGGAATCTGACATTGAAAATGATGACTTGGGATATCCTATACTTCGAGACGAGTTTGAATTAGCATTAAAGAGTCTGAAAAATGGTAAGGTGCCGGGTACAGATAAGGTGCAAGCAGAAACTCTAAAAGCCGCTGGACAAGCAGTAACAGAACGTCTCTTCCAACTTGTAAGCTATATGTATGAGACAGGCGAGATACCCAAAGATTTCAAACGTAGCATCATAGTAACTATACCAAAAAAAGAAAGGCGCGGATAGATGTGAAAATTTTCGAACAATAAGTTTGACAGCACACGTGTCAAAAATATTAACTAGAATTGTGCAAAGACGAATGGAAAACGAGCTGAAGAAATACTAGGAGAAGACCAATTTGGGTTTAGGCGAAACAGGGGAACACGGGAGGCTATTTTAGCTCTGAGAGTGATAATGAGAAAACAATAGAAAAGGGAAAGCATGTATATAGGGTTTATAGATCTGGAAAAAGCATTCGACAATGTAAATTGGAAAAAAATGTTTGAAATACTGAAAAAGATTGGAATGAGTTGTAGGGATAGACGAATAGTACATAGCTTATACAAAGAGCAAACAGCAGTAATAGAATTAGAGCAGGAACGTAGAGAAGTAAACATTAGAAAAAGGGTGAGACAGGGATGTGCCCTATCCCCATTGATTTTTAACTTGTACATAGAAGAGGCAATGAATACTGTCAAATGCAGGAAGACATTTGGAATTGCTATACAGGGACAAAAAATTGATATGCTTAGATTTGCAGATGATATAGCGGTATTAGCGTCTACCAAGGAAGAGTTAGAAGCTGCTCTTAATGAAATGGAAACGGTTCTAACAGAGAGATACGGTATGAAAATTAACAAAACTAAAACTAAAGTTCTAGTTTGCAAAGGTGGGGAAAATAAATCAAAAACAAGAATACAAGTATTTAACACAAACTTACAAGAGGTTAAGGATTTCTGCTACCTAGGAAGCCAAATAACGCAAGATGGGAAAAGCACAAAAGATATAATACAAAGATTTTCACAAGGTCGTGCTACATTTAACAGGAAAAAGCAACTACTGTGCTCAAAGACCACAAACATAGAAACAAGGAAAAGATTGCTTAAAACATATGTGTGGAGCACAGCACTGTACGACTGTGAAGCCTGGACAGTAGGAGAAGCGGACAAGAAAAAGGTAGAAGCCTTTGAAATGTGGTGTTACAGGCCTATGATGAAAATATCATGGTCAGACAAAGTTAAGAACGAAGAGGTACTAAAAATGGTTGGGGAAAAAAAATATGTGGAAAACGGTAAAAAATAGGAGAGATAGGATGATAGGCCACATACTACGGCATGAGGGAATAGTGCGGAATATATTAGAAGCAGAGATAGGAAAAAAGAGAAGAAGAGGCAGACCTAGATTAGACTACTGCACACAGATAGTAAAAGATGTAGGCTGTAGAGGTTTCAGGGAGATGTGTGGCTAGCCCAGAATAGAAATTAATGGAGGTACGCATCCAACCAATCCCAAGATGGATAAACTAATGACGAAAAGATAACTGTGCTTAAACATGATGATTATTATAAGTAACTACAAGAATTGGTTGGGCAATATTCTTGAATAATGTTAAGTGTGTGAAAGAATTTACTGGAAAACCATTATTTCGGCAAATGTCTAAGTGTTGGGGATCTTAGTAGCCACAGGTTGCTTAACCTCCTTCACTGAATCTCGGTAAAATATACCTAAAATGCATAGAGAATATTTTCTACATAAGGGTATCATAAATATTTAACTCTTATTGCTTTTTGTGTATCAGGTCTGATCAAACTAGATCAGAATAAAAGACTTTAAGCGTGGATTATAAATTTACTAGAAAGAATTTTTTCGTTTCTGTAAATAAAATTCAATGCTATAAAATAAAATGAATACTTGAAATTCTTGCAAAGTTAATGTAAGGTTTATCAACCTGATCCTTACTCAAATATATTACAATCCAGTGTGACTGGTTATACTAAGGTTTCATAACCCAATCAGATCTGTGTAGGTCATTTACAAATTAATATACAAAATTTTCTCTTTAAGTTAACGGTATTAAAATCAATTTGAAGTCAAAATATTCACAAAGATATTCTCTAATTTTATCGAAGGTGGTACTAATGTAATATTAAACATCTGTTAGCAATTGTGCAATTGTTGACGGCATATTTCAAACAAACAGGTGACGTAACCGCAGCTGTTAATTTATGTTGAAGCCACGTGTAGTCACATATTTACGAAACTAAGTGAAATTAAATTTGTTACTGGAGAAACCAACTTAGCTACAGATAAACTGAATAACCAATTTGTACTTCTATAAAACGAAACGAAAATATGTGCTTTAAGAATGAAGTACTGAGGAAGTTCTTAAATCTACTACGAACCAAATCTCGGGCTGCTGTCCTCGGTTAGTTTGGGAACTGCATCGCCGTGCTGAATCTGCTACTAATTATTCCTGCCTTCCATGCTTTAAATACAGGTGTTGAAGCGAAGCGGGTTTCTTACATTGATTCAAAGTGCATAGACTTTTGTAGCGTAAGCTTCCATTGTCTAATCTTCGTTATAAATATAATTTTCCATTGCGTTGTTTATAAGTCGTAGTTTGTAAGTTGTAATTGCGCTAAACAAATTGTTAAATTAGGTACTATGATAACGAATATACAATACCAACCGTTACTCAGGAAGTGTGTCACATAAATAATGCGACCCGGAGGTCACTCGCCATTCTTTTCAAATGCATGCTGTCGCTGCCCTTACCTATCGACGAGTGCTTTTGCCGCGTTCTTCTATCGTCGGAGGGTCCCGAGTGGGGTTGTCAAACCTCTCACGCCGCCAGTGGCTGTAGAATACACCGAACTCGAAACAAATAGACTAACGACTCTAGATACTGTATTAATGTAAGAATTTGATTGTTACACGTATTATTACTTTAGTTAATAAAGGTGTTTTAACATTCGTTGTACCTTTCCTGAATAGATTTTCTTACTGCGAAAATAAAATTGTTACACTGTACTTCGCTTTTATTAATTTGAAATTGTTAAATCTAATGAGGGTTTTTCAATTCAGTATTTAGTTACGGATTCACGAAAGTGGCATTTAGTTACGCATTCGCTTGACACTAAATTATTGTGAGAAGCACGCAATACTAAATTATTCCCAGAAGCACGTGGAAATAATTTCGATCCTGGCATAATTACTATGGTATCCAAAATACGTTTTATTTTAATAGAATTCGCACGTGGTGAATTCTAACCACCAAGTTTGGAACATCTCAAAACATCATTCATTGCCATTCTGAACGCACCCTGCAATGCCGCCATCATTTCTGAAGAGTATTTTTAGCAATTGTCAGTATAATCAATCTACAGTTTAATAAGTTATTTCGCCTGAAATCCACAAAATGCGTTTTGGTGATGTAATCGTAAAATATGAAAAGCCTGTAATCGTGTACGCTGTCCCATTTTGTTTTTGAAGCTGTTCCCTACACAGGCGTTGTCCTTGGTCGATCAATAATAGGAACTTCTGGTTGAGGCCCCTAGGTAATATCGATATCAACGTCTTAAATCAGGTGACAACAAATATCTACACACCAAACACGCAAACAGGTATTACAAATTTTTATTCCTTTTATAATAGCAAAATGTTAATTCTATGAGTAGTTAAAATTGTACTGTAAAATTTTTTTAAAGCAGCACATAAATTTCATTACCCTAAATTTTTTGCTTGAATTAGTTACTAATCTAGGGACTTCAATTTTGTACAAGTCTGAAACAATTAAAGTGAGCTCGATTTAAAATACTTGACGACTTCATTCAATATTAAAGTATTTAACAATTTGTTTATACAGTTGTATTGCAGCAATTTTTTTATTTTATTTTTATTGTTCAAGTGGCAACATTTCCATTCTGTAAATATTGTAAAAACAGTTATTTTTGTATAAATTCGGTCGTACATATCATTGGTTAAAGGATTATTAATAATATATTTTTTATTTACTAAAATAGTGGCAATGTGCTATTGTTTATTGAACTTGGATTAAATCGAGTGTATGGTTTTACTAGTAGGAACAACAATTCAAAGAACCCACTGCAGTCCATGAGATAACAATGCAGTCCATTTATATTTTAGCAAGAAAATTTTAACCTTATTAATTTTTTTAGAAAGGTAAATAATTATAAAGGTTAGAAAATTCCATTGAAGTTTTAAATCCAATGTGTGAACAATCAGTGAAATCGTATTTTTTTATTCTATTTAATGGCATACAAATCCAACATGGCGTCCGTAAAAAAATCAAAATTGACCATTCGACAATAAGATTTTGAGTCGACCTACAAAATTTCTGACAACTTCGTTAGAAAGCCCGTGGTCAATAATGCAAAAGTAGTAAGTTTCATAATTTTTTTTGAAATAAATAAAAAGTTATAGAAGAAAATTGCAAATTTCTGCGTTTTTGCGATAACTCAAAAACAAGTTGAAGAAATATCTTAAGTTTCTTTTCAGATTCTTAAAAGGCATAAAAAATGCAACTTTTCCCTAATTTAACGCACGCTGTATGTCTTACCGTTTCGGATATCCCAATGGTATGCACTGTAAGAGTGACCACCCTATATATGTGTACCATAACATCTTTAACATTATGTGTGCATTATATTTGCATAAGAAATATGTGTGATGTAAGCAAGCCCCTTACTAATGCGTAAGCTCTTGCAAGTGCATGTATTACATCAACTTCTTTCACAACGACTTGAAACCAAAAAGCTTTGAACAACTTCTTAACAAATAGAATACATCAATTCAAAGTTAATCCAAGGACACTGCTAGTGATTCATGAATAAACTAATTTATGATTGACATTATATATATGCTAAAAGTTACACCTCTATGGAAGTATTATTCTGAAGACATTTAACTCTAAACTATTTTTATCACAGTAAGAACGCAGTTAATTAGATCCTATAGCATTTGAACACCATTTATTTATTTATAAAAAACATGTGTTGATCACAAAAGTGAATTACAATTAGTCAATAAAATGACAAGCATTAATAAATATTTTGTAAATTATGAAAACAAAGGAGCCAACTACAAACCCTTCACTTCACTCAAATACTCTTGAACTGAATAAAAGGCATTATCCAATAAAAAACTTTGGATAATTATTTTTAAATTTATCTAGTGGCAATATTGTCATTTACGGCATTGTAAAAAAGACAGCCATAGTAATTAGAACCGAATTTACTTCTAGAAATAAGGTGATAGGGCAGAACAAAATTTAATTTACCATGTGTATTAATACCATGTATGCTAGAATGCTTAAATCTTAATAAAAATATTAAACAATTTAGTATATAAATACTAGGAAAAGTTGAAATTTTAAATTTAATAAAATAACTGCGACAATCATCCCTATAAGTTCGTCGCTGTCCTAACGGCACGACGTTGTAATCTAAAAATGCTTTTTGCAAAAAAGCATTGACCCTAGACTTCCACAGCATAAGACAAATGACAATGGAACATTGCAAAATAACGATATAATAAACTCAAAAGAAACGAGTTTTTCAAAAAATTGATAAAATATATAACTTGGCAAAGTTTGGCACAATGCTTGTCCCAGCTTAAGATTGCATCCAATATAACATCCAGAAATTGCAGTGAACAATCACTATCAGGTAGCCCTCTTTTTAAAGAAAAAAACATTTGCTTGGTTTTGTTCTTATTTAAGCATAATTTGTTTTGTTGAAACCAATTTTGTGCTGCATTTATAGATTCATTACTTTTCATCTTAAGTTCATCAATAGATTCACCTTGACAAAACAATGTAGTATCATCAGCATATAAAATTAGTTCTGTATTAGTCAAGTTGGAAGGCAGATCGTTAATGAAACACAAAAACAGTGGGCCCAAAACTGAACCTTGAGGTACTCCAAAAGGCACATTTACAGTACACAACAACACACCATCGTAGTAAACAGACTGTGTCCTATCCGTTAAATATGATTTGATTAAATTGGTACTTGTTTGGCCGAAACCTAACATATGCAACTTTTTTTATCAAGATTGAATGCCTGACACCATCTGATAATGAGAACATGTAAGCAATTAATAACTTTGTTATCGATATGAAGTACAACTTGTAAATTTGTTGACCATACACACTTATGATATAGATGAAAAACTATATACTTTTTAAATGAATAAAAAACTTTTTCTTTCGTGGATTAATTTAAATGCACACAATAGCTTACCTGATTCGCTTCTTCTAATATGGATATAAGTTCTTTAGCATTTGCCCAATCAGAACGAGTAAAGTAACTAATAGAACTTCCTGTTCGACCAGCACGTCCAGTTCGACCCACCCTATGTACATATTCTTCTATATTTCTTGGAAAATCATAATTTACCACATGTCTGAAATAAATTGAATTAACTATTCTGTTTCTACAATTAATATCCAATTACGTTATGTCTAAGATATCTAAACCACGAGAAGCAACATCAGTAGCTATAAGTATCTGTACAGTACCATCAGCAATATCTGCTAATGCTTGCTCTCTATCAATTTGTTCACGATCGCCATGCATTGCCTGGCAGTCTATTCCACTAATAATTAATTCTGATGACAGATAATCTGCTCTGCTTTTCTTTCCACAAAATACAATTACTTTTTCATCTGGTTGCATGTTTTGGGCAAATTCCATAAACTGAAAAATACCTTATGTAGCATTTAAAAAATTAATAGTTTTAGCTAAAGACAAAAAATTCTGATATACAGGCAAAACGAGAATAGCAATTGCTTTTCATTGACACATTTTCTGTTCATAGTGGAAGGTCTCGGATCCAACTTTCTCAGATTGGAAATTATAGTTTTTAAAATATCAATAATAAACTTTACACGGTTAATCAAAACTGAAAATTTCAAATCCTTAAACTGAAGTTTTTAGAACAAATAAAAACAAAAATTATTTATGAATTTCTATAAAATGTTTTTGAAAATATGCAAGCGTAGCTTCATCCATCTTGGTATGGGATTTTACAGTGTGCATCTCTTCTACATTTTCAGATAAATCTCAATAATTTAAGGATTTACAATTTCCTTGCGAATATTTATTAATATACATATGTATTTGCTTTAGAACAAAACTTGAGTTATAGACATGTTATAGAGGTTGATTCACAACTTCATAGATATATTTTAATTGATGCATAAGAAAAACGTAGATTGATATTTAAAATAAAAATTATTTCTTAAAACACAGCCACTTAAAATTTAAAGTGAAGTTTTTAATAATATATGTACGAATACGTATAAAGCACGGAAATGACATACCACAAAGTGATTCATAAGGAACCGACTTTATTTCTCTACTCAACAGGTCACAGTATTTAATCAAGTTGTGAATCACACATAAGTTTCTCAACTTCGCAGGAATACACACTTTAACTGATGTTTAAAAAGAACAATTGAGTAATATTTAGAATAGAATAGAATAGAAAAATTTTATTGTGTAAAAAAAAAACAGAAAGTAGATACACAAAGGTAACATTCAGATATACGTTCTTCCATGTTACCTGCAATACACATTAAGTATAACAATAGTATTACAATAATGTAACTACTTAATAAGTTGAACAATTAAAAGAAATTCAGTATATTTTTCTTAAAATTAATTAATGAACTGTGACATACATCATTATAAATTTTTGAATTGATTAGAATAATGGCAGTGTAAGAAAGAGTTTTCAAACTTAGTGGTCTTGTGCATTGGTATATCATACTTAACAATTTCGAAGGTTTTTCTTATGCACACTACGTCTTGAGATTATACTATCCAATAAATACAATGGGGCCTTGTTTTTACAAATTTTATACACGAAGACAGCAAAGTGCAACTGAATTCGATATTCAAATTTTAAATAACTATGTTGGTAATAACTAGGATATATGATCATACTTCTTAATGCAATGTATATATCTAATACAAGCATTTTGAGCAAGTTGAATCTTATTTTTATAATGACGTGTCAAAAATTATAATAAACCACGCTGCAGTAATCAAAATAGGATATACAAGCGATTGAATTAGGAATCCTTTAACTTTTTCAGACAATAGATATTTAAAAGGGTAAAGAGTTTTAAGCTTAATATACACTTGTTTAAGTTTTATGTCCACATGCCTTTCAAAACTGAGCTCGCTATCTAAGATAAGTCCCAGACTCTTGGTTTGCTCGACTTTAAGTAAACTATCTCCACTTATACAAATTGCCGAGCATTTATAATTCTTAAATTTGTTTATGTTGATGTTACTCCTAATATCATGTACATACTCTTTTCGCATTCAATTGTAGACCATGTCTATCAGTCCAATGCAATATGGCTTGCAAATCAGCATTTATTTCTGCTATCGCTTGAATAGACTCATCTGGCATAAAAGTCCTCAAAAGCTGCGTGTCATCAGCATAAAGATAGATAGAACAGAATTGGACCATCTTAGGCAAGTCGGAAGTGTATATACTAAATAAGAGAGGACCTAAAACACTCCCTCGGCACACCGCAGGAAGTTACAAAAGGTTGGGCTTTTTACCATTCATTTCTACTATTTGAACTCTTGATAGTAGGTAGCTTAAAACCAAGCACACACTTGATCAGAGAAACAATAGTAGCGTAGTTTTGCTATAAGCAAATTACAATTTAAGACATCGAAAGCCTTGCTGAAGTCAAGCAACGTCAAGCAGGACACCTTCTGATTATCCATACCAATTACTATTTCAGTTGTAACTTTAGTAAGGGCAGTTGAAGTACTGTGATACTGTCGAAAACCTGACTGAACACTTGGAAGGATGTTCTGTTTCATAATATATTCATTAATCATGTTATAGACAAGAATCTCCATCATTTTTGCCAATATTGGCAGAATGCTTATTGGTCTTAAGTCACCCACCGATTTCACCTTTGGGATCTTTGGAATCGGCTTAATTAATGAAGTTTTCCATTACTTAGGGAATTCACTGTTTTGCAGAAAGTCGTTAATTAACAATGTTAGCGCACTCAAAATATGGTCAAGACTAAAAAACAGTATTTCATAGCTAATACCATCTATTCCCATAGCACGGGACTTAATTTTCCTAAAGGCCACCTGGAGATCATGCTCAGTAATAAATTTAAACTTAAAAGTGGTGTTACATTTTAGGAATCTATTAGACTCATAATATTCCTTGGTGCGTTCACAAATTGGAGGAGCCATCATAAAGACACTTTCAAAGTAATTACTTATGGCATTTGCATCAACTATATGATTTGGAATTTCCATATTAGGTCTAATGTGTATGTTCCATTCCTAAGTTTTCCCATCTTTTTAGAGTTCATACTTTCTTTTTAAGTTCAAATTCCATGTAAGCCTTTTTCTCATTTTTATTGCAAAGGATAGATAATTCTTAATGTCTAAATAGTACTTTCTATGCTCTATCTTATGAGTGCCTTTATACTTGACAAAGGCTTTATTTTTAGCTTTATTATTTCCTTTATAGTTTCTGTAATATACGGAAAGTGTTGCTTTCTTACAGCGACGGTCTTCTCAGGTGCATGTTTATCAAAATACGCAACAAGCATCTATTAAGAGCAGTAACTTTATTTTCAGCACTGCCATTCTGAACCATACTTATAAAGTCTATCTTAGCCATATCAAGATTAAACTGGTTAAGATTAAAATTTTTAAAGTCACGGTATTTCACAAGTTTAGGAAATGTTTAGGTACTCGGACATCTAAAACTGAATAAACCAACCTATGGTCAGTAAGGCTATACATTTCCATAGTACCTGACGTAATTAATTTTAATGAGTTTTCAACACAGATAACATCAATCAAACTGCTGTTAGTATAAGTGAGCCGAGTAGGTTCCAAGATTACTTGTTTTAAATTAAATGCAATAAGTATCTTCTCAAGGTACTTACTTTCAAAGTTATTTTCTTTCATATTAATGTTTAGGTCTCCCATCAAAATAGTCTGACCATAATGTGATGAAAATTGAGATAGGGTACTTTCTATTATATCAATTTGTTTGTAATTTACTGAAGGAGGCTTGTATAAAGTTGCACACAAAATCTTCACATTTTGTATGCAATTTCACACCATAACTGCTCAATGTCACTAGTTATATTAGATGTATTTAGAACTTTGCACCTGAATTCATGAGCTACATAAATAGCAACGCCACCACCCTGGTTGCTCTATCAACTCGGAATAGGTTATACCCAGGAATGGCTAGCAACTCATCAAAGTCATTTGTTGACAACCATGTTTCAGTTACTGATAGTATATGGAATTTTCTTGTAGCACTAATTCCTTGATCCCATAAAAGAAGGAACAAGTGATCTTATATTAACATGTGCTATGTATAATTTATTAAATGAACTTTTTGATTTGATTAGTAGGATTCACATGACTATTGGCTCTACTTTCACTGTAACCACGTAATGACACACTATGTAATATTAGGTTGCTACTTGCACAGTCGGTCGCTTCTGAAAAACCTATTGACGTAAACTCCTTCGCCAAAAGGCTTCATCAAGAAGCACAGCCACCTGATTGACTGGGACTGACACTTTATAAGAAGAATAAACATCAGGTTTTTCGAATTTAACTTTTCACATCTCACTTGTGATATATGTGGTTGAATAAATGCGATTAAATCGTCAGCTGTTGTTTGTGGATCAAGTCTGCTTACATGTATTGATGAAAGTTTAGGTATACTTTTCAGTTCAGCAGCATTTGATGTGCCAACAAAGGGTTTTGTTCTTTTATTCTTAGCTACATAATCCTCTTTTACTGTTTTCATATTAGCATTTTGAGACTTTCTGTATTTTACATGTTGAAAATCATCATCTGCTAAGGTGTTTTGTACACATGCATTTTGGATAGCAAGGGAAACTTCATTGTTTGTAACTATTTTAGAAGTACCTTTATCTGATTTAATACTGCTAATTTGGGTACTAATAGATACATTGTTAGGTTGCAAAACAGCTTTTGTAATATTATTTGCATTTAGTTCAGTGCAGTTTACCTTATCAGTCTCTTTTTTATTACAGTGATCCTCAGACAGGTTCTTGTTTTGAACCACTTGAGCATAAGTGGTATTGATAACAGGCTGCAATTCAACAGGATTTACTAATTTGTGTACTTTATTTAACAAGTAAATTTTATCTTGGAGTAATTGAATTTTATCTCTCAGTTCATAGATAATAATATCCTTTTGTTCAATAATACATTTTAATAAACTTATCTCTGATGAACTTTGTTCACCTTCCTTTAATATTTCAATATTGTTTATCCAAAAAAATATGATTAGTGAAAAATTAAAAACTTTGGACAAATGTTTATACAAAGAAATTGCAACGAGTATAGCTCAATATCATTGCCGACCTACATAATCGCATATCTTACAAAGTGTCTAGCCCGTCTTTGTGTTAAAGTTCAGAGGTGCAAATCGATCGCTAATAGGGATTTGCGTCCAAGAAGGTGGGTTTTACAGGTGCGTGTAGATGAAGGTCTGGCAAGGAATTTTTGCATGCATTGCAGAAGGTGGTTTCTATTGCAAAAAAAATTAATACCAAGAGAGAAAAATTTTTTCTGAAATTTATTCATCACAGGCGACGTATCCGCATAGAAATATATATATATATATATATATATATATATATATATATATATATATTGCTATGAGAACGGCCGCATGTTAGTGCGCCGCTAAATGATAAGTCTGACGTTGGGTGTCAGTAAAAGTGTGCTGTGATACAGGTACAACAAATTGTAAAATTTGAAATTACTCTCTTACCTTCCTTTCAAACTTTTCTTTGCCTGGCTAGCTCAACAGAAGTAATGGAATATACAAAATGAAACCAAACACAGCAAATTATACAGCATATATACAGTCATAAAATATTCCTTCTCATACAGAAGAATATAGAACATTTACAGCATAGTTTCTCTCAAACATAAAAATATTCTTAACGAGTACCTATTTATATCAAAATGTTCCTCACCTAATGTTGCTCACAATTTACAGAACTCAAATCTCTTTTCTTGAGGATAGTTTGCCCGACTTTTTATTCCCACGCTTGTAAGGTTTGTTTAGACAAAAAAATCCTAGACAGATAGTCTATTTAAAAAGTCAGAGTGTTCAAACTCTTGACCACAAAAAATATTTGAGTAAGACATTTCATTAACGATATTACGCATAATTTCCAGTTTTGCCAATCCTTACTATTTGCAGA
>JARFIW010000373.1:0-113299 GCA_036346225.1 Platerodrilus igneus
CCCGTGAATTTCATATAACATTGAACCTAACCTATTCCTCACACTTTTCCTAACATATTTCCTCACTTTCGCATGTTATATTTTTCATTAAACATTAACCTAACCTATTCCTTACACTTTTCCTACACTATTCCCTTCACTTTCCGATCCCTTGATATTTTTATATAAACATTAACCTAACCTGTTCCTACACTTTTTCCTACACTATTTCCCCCCCCCCCCCCCCCCCCCCCCCCCCCCCCCCCCCCCCCCCCCCCCCCCCCCCCCCCCCCCCCCCCCCCCCCCCCCCCCCCCCCCCCCCCCCCCCCCCCCCCCCCCCCCCCCCCCCCCCCCCCCCCCCCCCCCCCCCCCCCCCCCCCCCCCCCCCCCCCCCCCCCCCCCCCCCCCCCCCCCCCCCCCCCCCCCCCCCCCCCCCATTTCGACTACTAACCTAAGTTGAAACCTCAACACTATTTTCGCTCAGCACTTTATACCTCAACACTATTTCGCCATGCACCCGTCCGATTATTTTGTCTTAGTAGTAAAACATTTCACTACTAACCTAAGTTGAAACCTCAACACTATTTTCGCTTCAGCACTTTTATACTCAACACTATTTCGGCCATGCACCCGTTGATTATTTTGTTTAGTAGTAAACATTTCACTACTAACCTAAGTTGAAACCTCAACACTATTTTCGCTAGCACTTATACTAACACTTTCCGTTCAACCGTCGATATTTGCTTATAGTAAAACATTTCCTACTAACCTAGTTGAAACCTCAACACTTTTCGCTCAGCACTATTTATACCTTAGCACTATTTCCGGCCATGCACCCGTTCGATCATTTTGTTTTAGTAGTAAAACATTTCAACTACTAACCTAAGTTAAAACCTCAACACTATTTTCGCTTCAGCACTGTATACACCTCAACACTATTTCCGCTCATATACTCGTCCGATTATTTTGTCTTAGTAGTAAAACATTTCGACTACTAACCTTAGTTGAAACCTCAACACTATTTATGCTTCAGCACTATTTATACCTCAACACTATTTCTGCGCCCGCACCCGTCCGATTATTTTGTCTTAGTAGTAAAGCATTTCGACTACTAACCTAAGTTGAAACCTCTACACTGTTTTCGCCTAAGCAGTATTTATACCTTAACACTATTTCCGGCCATGCACCCGTTCGATCATTTTGTTTCAGTCGTAAAACACTTCAACTACTAACCTAAGTTAAAACCTCTACACTGTTTTCGCCTCAGCACTATTCATACCTTAACACTATTTCCGGCCATGCACCCGTTCGATCATTTTGTTTTAGTAGTAAAACATTTCAACTACTAACCTAAGTTAAAACCTCAACACTGTTTTCGCTTAGCACTATTTATACCTTAACACTATTTCCGCCATCACCCGTTCGATCATTTTGTTTTAGTAGTAAAACATTTCAACTACTAACCTAAGTTAAAACCTCAACACTGTTTTCGCTTCAGCACTATTTATACCTTAACACTATTTCCGGCCATGCACCCGTTCGATCATTTTGTTTTAGTAGTAAAACATTTCAACTACTAACCTAAGTTGAAACCTCAACACTGTTTTCGCTTCAGCACTATTTATACCTTAACACTATTTCCGGCCATGCACCCGTTTGATTATTTTGTCTTAGTAGTAAAACATTTCAACTACTAACCTAAGTTGAAACCTCAACACTATTTTCGCTTCAGCACTATTTATACCTCAACACTATTTCCGGCCATGCACCCGTTCGATCATTTTGTTTTAGTAGTAAAACATTTCAACTACTAACCTAAGTTAAAACCTCAACACTATTTTCGCCTCAGCACTATTTATACCTTTAACACTATTTCCGGCCATGCACCCGTTCGATCATTTTGACTTAGTAGTAAAACATTTCAACTACTAACCTAAGTTGAAACCTCAACACTATTTTCGCCTTCAGCACTATTTATACCTTCAACACTATTTCCGGCCATGCACCCGTTCGATTATTTTGTCTTTAGTAGTAAAACATTTCAACTACTAACCTAAGTTGAAACCTCAACACTATTTTCGCTCAGCACTATTTATACCTCAACACTATTTCCGGCCATGCACCCGTTCGATCATTTTGTCTTAGTAGTAAAACATTTCAACTACTAACCTAAGTTGAAACCTCAACACTATTTTCGCTTCAGCACTATTTATACCTCAACACTATTTCCGCCATGCACCCGTCCGATTATTTTGTCTTAGTAGTAAAACATTTCGACTACTAACCTAAGTTGAAACCTCAACACTGTTTTCGCCTTCAGCACTATTTATACCTCAACACTATTTCCGGCCATGCACCCGTTCGATCATTTTGTCTTAGTAGTAAAACATTTCAACTACTAACCTAAGTTGAAACCTCAACACTATTTTCGCTTCAGCACTATTTATACCTCAACACTATTTCCGGCCATGCACCCGTCCGATTATTTTGTCTTTAGTAGTAAAACATTTCAACTACTAACCTAAGTTGAAACCTCAACACTATTTTCGCTCAGCACTATTTATACCTCAACACTATTTCCGGCATCACCCGTTCGATTATTTTGTCTTAGTAGTAAAACATTTCAACTACTAACCTAAGTTGAAACCTCAACACTATTTTCGCTCCAGCACTGTTATACCTCAACACTATTTCCGTCTCATACCCGTCCGATTATTTTGTCTTAGTAGTAAAACATTTCAACTACTAACCTAAGTTGAAACCTCAACACTATTTTCGCTTCAGCACTGTATATACCTCAACACTATTTCCGTCATATACCCGTCCGATTATTTTGTCTTAGTAGTAAAACATTTCAACTACTAACCTAAGTTGAAACCTCAACACTATTTTCGCTTCAGCACTATTTATACCTCAACACTATTTCCTGCGCATACCCGTCCGATTATTTTGTCTTAGTAGTAAAACATTTCAACTACTAACCTAAGTTGAAACCTCAACACTATTTTCGCTTCAGCACTGTTTATACCTCAACACTATTTCTGCGCCCGCACCCGTTCGATTATTTTGTCTTAGTAGTAAACATTTCAACTACTAACCTAAGTTGAAACCTCAACACTATTTTCGCTCAGCACTGTATATACCTCAACACTATTTCCGTTCATATACCCGTCTGATTAGTTTGTCTTAGTAGTAAAACATTTCAACTACTAACCTAAGTTGAAACCTCAACACTAATTTCGCTTCAGCACTATTTATACCTCAACACTATTTATGCGCATGCACCCGTCCGATTATTTTGTCTTAGTAGTAAAACATTTCAACTACTAACCTAAGTTGAAACCTCAACACTATTTTCGCTTCAGCACTGTTATACCTCAACACTATTTCCGCTCATATACCGTCCGATTATTTTGTCTTAGTAGTAAAACATTTCAACTACTAACCTAAGTTGAAACCTCAACACTATTTTCGCTTCAGCACTATTTATACCTCAACACTATTTCCGTCCATACCCGTCCGATTATTTTGTCTTAGTAGTAAAACATTTCGACTACTAACCTAAGTTGAAACCTCAACACTGTTTTCGCTTCAGCACTATTTATACCTCAACACTATTTCCGCTCATTCACCCGTTCGATTATTTTGTCTTAGTAGTAAAACATTTCAACTACTAACCTAAGTTGAAACCTCAACACTATTTTCGCTTCAGCACTATTTATACCTCAACACTATTTCCGGCCATGCACCCGTTCGATTATTTTGTCTTTAGTAGTAAAACATTTCGACTACTAACCTAAGTTAAAACCTCAACACTGTTTTCGCTTCAGCACTATTTATACTTAACACTATTTCCGGCCATGCACCCGTTCGATTATTTTGTTTTAGTAGTAAAACATTTCAACTACTAACCTAAGTTGAAACCTCAACACTGTTTTCGCTTCAGCACTATTTATACCTCTAACACTATTTCCGGCCATGCACCCGTTCGATTATTTTGTTCTTAGTAGTAAAACATTTCAACTACTAACCTAAGTTGAAACCTCAACACTATTTTCGCTTCAGCACTATTTATACCTTAACACTATTTCCGCCATGCACCCGTTCGATTATTTTGTTTAGTAGTAAAACATTTCAACTACTAACCTAAGTTGAAACCTCAACACTATTTTCGCTTCAGCACTATTTATACCTCAACACTATTTCCGCATTACCCGTTCCGATTATTTTGTCTTAGTAGTAAAACATTTCAACTACTAACCTAAGTTGAAACCTCAACACTATTTTCGCTTCAGCACTATTTATACCTTAACACTATTTCCGGTCATGCACCCGTCCGATTATTTTGTCTTAGTAGTAAAACATTTCAACTACTAACCTAAGTTGAAACCTCAACACTATTTTCGCTTCAGCACTATTTATACCTCAACACTATTTCCGGCCATGACCCGTTCGATTATTTTGTCTTAGTAGTAAAACATTTCAACTACTAACCTAAGTTGAAACCTCAACACTATTTTCGCTTCAGCACTATTTATACCTCAACACTATTTCGCGCCATGCACCCGTCCGATTATTTTGTTTAGTAGTAAAACATTTCAACTACTAACCTAAGTTGAAACCTCAACACTATTTTCGCTCAGCACTATTTATACCTAACACTATTTCCGCCATCACCCGTCCGATTATTTTGTTTTAGTAGTAAAACATTTCAACTACTAACCTAAGTTGAAACCTCAACACTGTTTTCGCTTCAGCACTATTTATACCTTAACACTATTTCCGGCCATGCACCCGTTCGATATTTTGTTTTAGTAGTAAAACATTTCAACTACTAACCTAAGTTGAAACCTCAACACTGTTTTCGCTTCAGCACTATTTATACCTTAACACTATTTCCGGCCATGCACCCGTCGATATTTTGTTTAGTAGTAAAACATTTCAACTACTAACCTAAGTTGAAACCTCAACACTGTTTTCGCTTAGCACTATTTATACCTAACACTATTTCCGGCCATCACCCGTTCGATCATTTTGTCTTAGTAGTAAAACATTTCAACTACTAACCTAAGTTAAAACCTCAACACTTTTTCGCTTAGCACTATTTATACCTTAACACTATTTCCGGCCATGCACCCGTTCGATCATTTTGTTTTAGTAGTAAAACATTTCAACTACTAACCTAAGTTAAAACCTTTCAACACTATTTTCGCTTCAGCACTATTTATACCTTAACACTATTTCCGGCCATGCACCCGTTCGATCATTTTGTTTTAGTAGTAAAACATTTCAACTACTAACCTAAGTTAAAACCTCAACACTGTTTTCGCCTTCAGCACTATTTATACCTTAACACTATTTCCGGCCATGCACCCGTTCGATTATTTTGTTTAGTAGTAAAACATTTCAACTACTAACCTAAGTTGAAACCTCAACACTTTTTCGCTTCAGCACTATTTATACCTTAACACTATTTCCGGCCATGCACCCGTTCGATCATTTTGTTTTAGTAGTAAAACATTTCAACTACTAACCTAAGTTAAAACCTCAATACTATTTTCACTTCAGCACTATTTATACCTCAACACTATTTCCGGCCATGCACCCGTTCGATTATTTTGTTTAGTAGTAAAACATTTCAACTACTAACCTAAGTTGAAACCTCAACACTATTTTCGCCTTCAGCACTATTTATACCTTAACACTATTTCCGGCCATGCACCCGTTCGATCATTTTGTCTTAGTAGTAAAACATTTCAACTACTAACCTAAGTTGAAACCTCATCACTATTTTCGCCTCAGCACTATTTATACCTTAACAGTATTTCCGGCCATGCACCCGTTCGATCATTTTGTCTTAGTAGTAAAACATTTCGACTACTAACCTAGGTTGAAACCTCAACACTATTTTCGTCTCAGCACTATTTATACCTCAACACTATTTCCGCCATGCACCCGTTCGATTATTTTGTCTTAGTAGTAAAACATTTCGACTACTAACCTAAGTTGAAACCTCAACACTATTTTCGCCTCAGCACTTTTATACCTCAACACTATTTCCGCCATGCAACCGTTCGATTATTTTGTTTATGTAAAACATTTCGACTACTAACCTAAGTTGAAACCTCAACATTATTTTCTCCTCAGCACTATTTATGCCGTAACACTATTTCCGTTCATACACTCGTTCGATTATTTTGTCTTAGTAGTAAAACATTTACACTACTAACCTAAGTTGAAGCCTCAAGACTATTTTCGCTCAGCTCTATTTATGCCTCAACACTATTTCCGCTCATGCACCCGTTCGATTATTTAGTCTTAGTGGTAAAACATTTCGACTACTGATCTAAGTTGAAACCTTTACACTATTTTCGCCTCAGCACTGTTATACCTCAACACTATTTCCGTTCATATCACCCGTTCGATTATTTTGTCTTAGTAGTAAAACATTTCGACTACTAACCTAAGTTGAAACCTCAACACTATTTTCGCTTCAGCACTATATACCTCAACACTATTTCCGTTCATATACCCGTCCGATTATTTTGTCTTAGTAGTAAAACATTTCGACTACTAACCTAAGTTGAAACCTCAACACTATTTTCGCTTCCAGCACTGTTTATACCTCAACACTATTTCCGTTCATATACCCGTCCGATTATTTTGTCTTAGTAGTAAAACATTTCAACTACTAACCTAAGTTGAAACCTCAACACTATTTTCGCTCAGCACTTGTATACACATCAACACTATTTCCGTTCATATACCTGTACGATTACTTTGTCTTAGTAGTAAAACATTTCGACTACTAACCTAAGTTGAAACCTCAACACTATTTTCGCTTCAGCACTGTATAACCTCAACACTATTTCCGTTCATATACCCGTCCGATTATTTTGTCTTAGTAGTAAAACATTTCAACTACTAACCTAAGTTGAAACCTCAACACTATTTTCGCTCCAGCACTGTATATACCTCAACACTATTTCCGTTCATATACCCGTCCGATTATTTTGTCTTAGTAGTAAAACATTTCAACTACTAACCTAAGTTGAAACCTCAACACTATTTTCGCTCCAGCACTGTATAACCTCAACACTATTTCCGTTCATACACCCGTCCGATTATTTTGTTTTAGTAGTAAAACATTTCAACTACTAACCTAAGTTGAAACCTCAACACTATTTTCGCTCCAGCACTGTATACCTCAACACTATTTCCGTCTCATATACCCGTCCGATTATTTTGTCTTAGTAGTAAAACATTTCAACTACTAACCTAAGTTGAAACCTCAACACTATTTTCGCTCCAGCACTGTTATACCTCAACACTATTTCTGCGCATGCACCCGTCCGATTATTTTGTCTTTAGTAGTAAAACATTTCAACTACTAACCTAAGTTGAAACCTCAACACTATTTTCGCTTCAGCACTGTATATACCTCAACACTATTTCCGTCACCCGTCCATTATTTTGTCTTAGTAGTAAAACATTTCAACTACTAACCTAAGTTGAAACCTCAACACTATTTTCGCTTCAGCACTTATAACCTCAACACTATTTCCTCATAACCCGTCCGATTATTTTGTTTAGTAGTAAAACTTTCAACTACTAACCTAAGTTGAAACCTCAACACTATTTTCGCTTCAGCACTATTTATACCTCAACACTATTTCTCGCTCCACCCGTCGATTATTTTGTCTTAGTAGTAAAACATTTCGACTACTAACCTAAGTTGAAACCTCAACACTATTTTCGCTCCAGCACTATTATACCTCAACACTATTTCCTCATTCACCCGTCCGATTATTTTGTTTAGTAGTAAAACATTTCAACTACTAACCTAAGTTAAACCTCAACACTATTTTCGCTTCAGCACTTTATCCTCAACACTATTTCCGCTCATACCGTCTTATTTTGTCTTATATAAAACATTTCGACTACTAACCTAAGTTGAAACCTCAACACTATTTTGCTCAGCACTTTTATACCTAACACTATTTCCGCTACCCGTCCGATTATTTTGTCTTAGTAGTAAAACATTTCGACTACTAACCTAAGTTGAAACCTCAACACTATTTTCGCTCCAGCACTTATACCTCAACACTATTTCCTTCATTACCCGTCCGATTATTTTGTCTAGTAGTAAAACATTTCACTACTAACCTAAGTTGAAACCTCAACACTATTTTCGCTTCAGCACTTTTATCCTCAACACTATTTCCGCATCACCCGTCCGATTATTTTGTCTTAGTAGTAAAACATTTCGACTACTAACCTAAGTTGAAACCTCAACACTATTTTGCTCAGCACTGTTATACCTCAACACTATTTCCGTTCTAACCCGTCCGATTATTTTGTCTTAGTAGTAAAACATTTCGACTACTAACCTAAGTTGAAACCTCAACACTATTTTCGCTCAGCACTGTATAACCTCAACACTATTTCCGTCATACCCGTCCGATTATTTTGTCTTAGTAGTAAAACATTTCGACTACTAACCTAAGTTGAAACCTCAACACTATTTTCGCTTCAGCACTGTTATACCTCAACACTATTTCCGTTCATATACCCGTCCGATTATTTTGTCCTAGTAGTAAAACATTTCGACTACTAACCTAAGTTGAAACCTCAACACTGTTTTCGCCTTCAGCACTATTTATACCTTAACACATTTCCGGCCATGCACCCGTTCGATATTTTTCTTAGTAGTAAAACATTTCAACTACTAACCTAAGTTGAAACCTCAACACTTTTTCGCTTCAGCACTATTTATACCTTAACACTATTTCCGGCCATGCACCCGTTCGATCATTTTGTTTTAGTAGTAAAACATTTCAACTACTAACCTAAGTTGAAACCTCAAACTATTTTCGCATTCCAGCACTGTTACCTTAACACTATTTCCGGCCTGCACCCGTTCGATTTTTTGTTTTAGGTAAAAATTTTTTTATCTAACCTAAGTTGAAACCTTCAACATATTTCGCTCGCCTTTTTACCTCAACAATTTCAGCTCCCGTCCTAATTAGATTCTTGTAGTAAAACATTTCAGTATCTATACCTAAGTTGAAACCTCAACACTATTGTGTTGTGTGTGTTTTATTTTCGCGCGTCGTGCGATATTGTTGTGTTTTGTGTATTCTGTTTCGATATTAGTTGAAACTAACTTTTTCCTTCACAGCTTTCACCGTCGGAGCCGGAAATCAGTACCTGGAACCGTCCATTCCTTTGTCCTTCAGCTGGAAAACATTTCCACTACGTAACCTGTTGCTGTGTGTGTGTTTGGTCTTCGCTGATGTTTGTATATCTGTCAAATATTTCCTGGCCACTCTTCCTTTTATTTTGTCTTAGTAGTAAAACATTTCAACTACTAACCTAAGTTGAAACCTCAACACGTTTTTGCTCAGCACTTGTTATACCTTAACACTATTTCGTGCTCTGACCCGTGTATTTTGTTTTAGTGTAAAACATTTCAACTACTAACCTAAGTTGAAACTAATTTTCCTAACGTACTTAAATTTTCGCTACGTTCGTATTTGTTATAGTAAAACATTTCAACTACTAACCTAAGTTGAAACCTCAACACTATTTTGCCTCAGCACTATTTTCTAACACTTTTCGGCCATGCACCGTTCGATTATTTTGTTTAGTAGTAAAACTTTCACTACTAACCTAAGGTTGAAACCTCAACACTATTTTCGCCTCAGCGTATTTACTCAACACTATTCCGCCCAGCACCGTTCGATTTTTTGTCTTAGTAGTAAAACATTTCGACTACTAACCAAGTTGAAACCTCAACACTTTTTCGCTTCAGCACTATTTATGCCTCAAGACTATTTCGCCATGCACCGTCGATTATTTTGTCTGTGTAAAACGTTTCGACTACTAACCTAAGTTGAAACCTCAACACTATTTTCGCCTCAGCATTTTAGCCTAACACTATTTTTCTTACACCTTTGATATTTTGTCTTAGTAGTAAAACATTTCGACTACTAACCTAAGTTGAAACCTCAACACTATTTTCGCTTCAGCACTATTTATACCTCAACACTATTTCGTTCATCACCGTTCATTATTTTGTCTTAGTAGTAAAACATTTCGACTACTAACCTAAGTTGAAACCTCAACACTATTTTGCTTCAGCACTTTATACCTAACACTATTTCCGTCAACGTCCGATTATTTTGCTAGTAGTAAAACATTTCGACTACTAACCTAAGTTAAAACCTCAACACTATTTTCGCTCCAGCACTGTATACACATCAACACTATTTCCGTTCATATACCTGTCCGATTACTTTGTCTTAGTAGTAAAACATTTCGACTACTAACCTAAGTTGAAACCTCAACACTATTTTCGCTTCAGCACTGTTTATACCTCAACACTATTTCTGCGTCCATCACCCGTCCGATTATTTTGTCTTAGTAGTAAAACATTTCGACTACTAACCTAAGTTGAAACCTCAACACTATTTTCGCTCCAGCACTGTATACACTCAACACTATTTCCGTTCATTACCCGTCCGATTATTTTGTCTTAGTAGTAAAACTTTTCGACTACTAACCTTAGTCGAAACCTCAACACTATTTTCGCTTCAGCACTATTTATACCTCAACACTATTTCTGCGCCCACACCCGTCCGATTATTTTGGCTTAGTAGTAAAACATTTCGACTACTAACCTAAGTTAAAACCTCAACACTATTTTCGCTCCAGCACTGTATACACATCAACACTATTTCCGTTCATTTACCCGTCCGATTATTTTGTCCTAGTAATAAAACATTTCGACTACTAACCTAAGTTGAAACCTCAACACTATTTTCGCTTCAGCACTGTATACACCTCAACACTATTTCCGCTCATATACCCGGCCGATTATTTTGTCTTAGTAGTAAAACATTTCGACTACTAACCTAAGTTGAAACCTCAACACTATTTTCGCTCCAGCACTGTATACACATCAACACTATTTCCGTTCATATACCCGTCCGATTATTTTGTCCTAGTAGTAAAACATTTCGACTACTAACCTAAGTTGAAACCTCAACACTATTTTCGCTCCAGCACTGTATACACATCAACACTATTTCCGTTCATATACCCGTCCGATTATTTTGTCTTAGTAGTAAAACATTTCAACTACTAACCTAAGTTGAAACTTCAACACCATTTTCGCTCCAGCACTGTATATACCTCAACAATATTTCCATTCATACACCCGTCCGATTATTTTGTTTTAGTAGTAAAACATTTCAACTACTAACCAAAGTTAAAACCTCAACACTATTTTCGCTTCAGCACTGTTTATACCTCAACACTATTTCTGCGCCCGCACCCGTTTGATGATTTTGTCTTAGTAGTCAAACACTTCAACTACTAACCTAAGTTGAAACCTCAACACTATTTTCGCTACAGCACTGTACATACCTCAACACTATTTCCGTTCATATACCCGTCCGATATTTTGTCTTAATAGTAAAACATTTCGACTACTAACCTAAGTTGAAACCTCAACATTATTTTCGCTTCAGCACTATTTATACCTTAACACTATTTCTGCGCATGCACCCGTCCTATTATTTTGTTTTAGTAGTAAAACATTTCAACTACTATCCTAAGTTGAAACTTCAACACTATTTTCGCTTCAGCACTGTATACACCTCAACACTATTTCCGCTCATATACTCGTCCGATTATTTTGTCTTAGTAGTAAAACATTTCGACTACTAACCTTAGTCGAAACCTCAACACTATTTTCACTTCAGCACTATTTATACCTCAACACTATTTCTGCGCCCGCACCCGTCCGATTATTTTGTCTTAGTAGTAAAACATTTCGACTACTAACCTAAGTTGAAACCTCAACACTATTTTCGCTCCAGCACTGTATACACATCAACACTATTTCCGTTCATATACCCGTCCGATTATTTTGTCTTAGTAGTAAAACATTTCAACTACTAACCTAAGTTGAAACTTCAACACCATTTTTGCTCCAGCACTGTATATACCTCAACAACATTTCCATTCATTCACCCGTCCGATTATTTTGTTTTAGTAGTAAACATTTCAACTACTAAACTAAGTTGAAACCTCAACACTATTTTCGCTTCAGCACTGTTTATACCTCAACACTATTTCTGCGCCCGCACCCGTTTGATTATTTTGTCTTAGTAGTCAAACACTTCAACTACTAACCTAAGTTGAAACTTCAACACTATTTTCGCTCCAGCACTGTATATACCTCAACACTATTTCCGTTCATATACCCGTCCGATATTTTGTCTTAATAGTAAAACATTTCAACTACTATCCTAAGTTGAAACTTCAACACTATTTTCGCTTCAGCACTGTATACACCTCAACACTATCTCCGCTCATATACTCGTCCGATTATTATGTCTTAGTAATAAAACATTTCGACTACTAACCTTAGTTGAAACCTCAACACTATTTATGCTTCAGCACTATTTATACCTCAACACTATTTCTGCGCCCGCACCCGTCCGATTATTTTGTCTTAGTAGTAAAGCATTTCGACTACTAACCTAAGTTGAAACCTCAACACTATTTTCGCGCCAGCAATGTATACACCTCAACACTATTTCCGCTCATATAATAGTATGATTATTTTGTATTAATAGTAAAACACTTCGACTACTAACCTTAGTTGACTCCTCAACACTATTTTTGCTTCAGCACTATTTATACCTTAACACTATTTCTGCGCATGCACCCGTCCTATTATTTTGTTTTAGTAGTAAAAATTTCAACTACTATCCTAAGTTGAAACTTCAACACTATTTTCGCTTCAGCACTGTAAACACCTCAACACTATTTCCGCTCATATACTCGTACGATTATTTTGTCTTAGTAGTAAAACATTTCGACTACTAACCTAAGTTGAAACCTCAACACTATTTTCGCTCCAGCACTGTATACACCTCAACACTATTTCCGCTCATATACCCGTCCGATTATTTTGGCTTAGTAGTAAAACATTTCGACTACTAACCTAAGTTGAAACCTCTACACTATTTTCGCTTCAGCACTGTATACACATCAACACTATTTCCGTTCATATACCCGTCCGATTATTTTGTCTTAGTAGTAAAACATTTCGACTACTAACCTAAGTTGAAATCTCAGCACTATTTTCGCTTCAGCACTGTATACACCTCAACACTATTTCCGCTCATATACCCGTCCTATTATTTTGTCTTACTAGTAAAACGTTTTGACTACTAACCTAAGTTGAAACCTCAACACTATTTTCGCTTCAGCACTGTATACACCTCAGCACTATTTACGCTCATATACCCGTCCGATTATTTTGGCTTAGTAGTAAAACATTTCGACTACTAACCTAAGTTGAAACCTCAACACTATTTTCCCTCCAGCACTGTATACACATCAACACTATTTCCGTTCATATACCCGTCCGATTATTTTGTCTTAGTAGTAAAACATTTCGACTACTAACCTAAGTTGAAACCTCAGCACTATTTTCGCTTCAGCACTGTATACACCTCAACACTATTTCCGCTCATATACCCGTCCGATTATTTTGTCTTAGTAGTAAAAATTTTCGACTACTAACCTAAGTTGAAACCTCAACACTATTTTCGCTTCAGCACTGTATACACCTCAACACTATTTCTGCTCATATACCCGTCCGATTATTTTGTCTTAGTAGTAAAACATTTCAACTACTTACCTAAGTTGAAACCTCTACACTGTTTTCGCCTCAGCAGTATTTATACCTTAACACTATTTCCGGCCATGCACCCGTTCGATCATTTTGTTTTAGTAGTAAAACATTTCAACTACGAACCTAAGTTAAAACCTCAACACTGTTTTCGCCTTAGCACTATTTATACCTTAATACGATTTCCGGCCATACACCCGTTCAATCATTTTCTCTTAGTAGTTAAACATTTCAACTAATAACCTAAGTTGAAACCTCTACACTGTTTTCGCTTCAGCACTATTTATACCTTAACACTATTTCCGGCCATACACCCGTTTGATCATTTTGTTTTAGTCGTAAAACACTTCAACTACTAACCTAAGTTAAAACCTCTACACTGTTTTCGCCTCAGCACTATTCATACCTTAACACTATTTCCGGCCATGCACCCGTTCGATCATTTTGTTTTAGTAGTAAAACATTTCAACTACTAACCTAAGTTAAAACCTCAACACTGTTTTCGCCTTAGCACTATTTATACTTTAATACGATTTCCGGCCATTCACCCGTTCGATCATTTTGACTTAGTAGTAAAACATTTCAACTACTAACCTAAGTTAAAAACCTCAACACTGTTTACGCCTTAGCACTATTTATACCTTAACACTATTTCCGACCATGCACCCGTTCGATTATTTTGTTTTAGTAGTAAAACATTTCAACTACTAACCTAAGTTAAAACCTCAACACTGTTTTCGCCTTAGCACTATTTATACCTTAATACGATTTCCGGCCATGCACCCGTTCGATCATTTTCTCTTAGTAGTAAAACATTTCAACTACTAATCTAAGTTGAAACCTCTACACTGTTTTCGCTTCAGCACTATTTATACCTTAACACTATTTCCGGCCATGCACCCGTTCGATCATTTTGTTTTAGTCGTAAAACATTTCAACTACTAACCTAAGTTAAAACCTCTACACTGTTTTCGCATCAGCACTATTTATACCTTAACACTATTTCCGGCCATGCACCCGTTCGATCATTTTGTTTTAGTAGTAAAACATTTCAACTACTAACCTTAGTTGAAACTTCTACACTGTTTTCGCCTCAGCACTATTTATACCTTAACACTATTTCCGGCCATGCACCCGTTCGATCATTTTGTTTTAGTAGTAAAACATTTCAACTACTAACCTAAGTTAAAACCTCAACACTGTTTTCGCCTTAGCACTATTTATACCTTAATACGATTTCCGGCCATGCACCCGTTCGATCATTTTCTCTTAGTAGTAAAACATTTCAACTACTAATCTAAGTTGAAACCTCTACACTGTTTTCGCTTCAGCACTATTTATACCTTAACACTATTTCCGGCCATGCACCCGTTCGATCATTTTGTTTTAGTCGTAAAACATTTCAACTACTAACCTAAGTTAAAACCTCAACACTGTTTTCGCCTTAGCACTATTTATACCTTAATACGATTTCCGGCCATGCACCCGTTCGATCATTTTCTCTTAGTAGTAAAACATTTCAACTACTAACCTAAGTTGAAACCTCTACACTGTTTTCGCTTCAGCACTATTTATACCTTAACACTATTTCCGGCCATACACCCGTATGATCATTTTGTTTTAGTCGTAAAACACTTCAACTACTAACCTAAGTTAAAACCTCTACACTGTTTTCGTCTCAGCACTATTCACACCTTAGCACTATTTCCGGCCATGCACCCGTTCGATCATTTTGTTTTAGTAGTAAAACATTTCAACTACTAACCTAAGTTAAAAACCTCAACACTGTTTACGCCTTAGCACTATTTATACCTTAACACTATTTCCGGCCATGCACCCGTTCGATCATTTTGTTTTAGTAGTAAAACATTTCAACTACTAACCTAAGTTAAAACCTCAACACTGTTTTCGCTTTAGCACTATTTATACCTTAATACGATTTCCGGCCATGCACCCGTTCGATCATTTTCTCTTAGTAGTAAAACATTTCAACTACTAACCTAAGTTGAAACCTCTACACTGTTTTCGCTTCAGCACTATTTATACCTTAACACTATTTCCGGCCATGCACCCGTTCGATCATTTTGTTTTAGTCGTAAAACATTTCAACTACTAACCTAAGTTAAAACCTCTACACTGTTTTCGTCTCAGCACTATTCACACCTTAGCACTATTTCCGGCCATGCACCCGTTCGATCATTTTGTTTTAGTAGTAAAACATTTCAACTACTAACCTAAGTTAAAACCTCAACACTGTTTTCGCTTCAGCACTATTTATACCTTAACACTATTTCCGGCCATGCACCCGTTCGATCATTTTCTCTTAGTAGTAAAACATTTCAACTACTAACCTAAGTTGAAACCTCAACACTGTTTTCGCTTTAGCACTATTTATACCTTAATACGATTTCCGGCCATGCACCCGTTCGATCATTTTCTCTTAGTAGTAAAACATTTCAACTACTAACCTAAGTTGAAACCTCTACACTGTTTTCGCTTCAGCACTATTTATACCTTAACACTATTTCCGGCCATGCACCCGTTCGATCATTTTGTTTTAGTAGTAAAACATTTCAACTACTAACCTAAGTTAAACCTCAACACTTTTTCGCCTTCAGCACTATTTATACCTCAAACGATTTCCGGCCATGCACCCGTTCGATTATTTGTCTTAGTAGTAAAACATTTCAACTACTAATCTAAGTTGAAACCTCTACACTGTTTTCGCTTCAGCACTATTTATACCTTAACACTATTTCCGGCCATGCACCCGTTCGATCATTTTGTTTTAGTAGTAAAACATTTCAACTACTAACCTAAGTTAAAACCTCAACACTGTTTTCGCCTTAGCACTATTTATACTTTAATACGATTTCCGGCCATTCACCCGTTCGATCATTTTGACTTAGTAGTAAAACATTTCAGCTACTAACCTAAGTTAAAAACCTCAACACTGTTTACGCCTTAGCACTATTTATACCTTAACACTATTTCCGGCCATGCACCCGTTCGATCATTTTGTTTTAGTAGTAAAACGTTTCAACTACTAACCTAAGTTGAAACTTCTACACTGTTTTCGCCTCAGCACTATTTATACTTTAACACTATTTCCGGCCATGCACCCGTTCGATCATTTTGTTTTAATCGTAAAACATTTCAACTACTAACCTAGGTAGAAGCCTCAACACTGTTTTCGCCTAAGCATTATTTATATCTTAACACTATTCCCGCCCATGCAGCCGTTCGATTATTTTGTATTAGTAGTAAAACATTTCGACTACTAACCCAAGCTGACACCACAACACTATTTTTGCCTCAGCACTATTTATGCCTCAAGACTATCGCCCATGCAACCGTTCGATTATTTGTGGTAAAACGTTTCGACTACTAACCTAAGTTGACACCTCAACCTTATTTTCGCCTCAGCAGTATCTAGGCCTCAACACTATGTCCGCTCACGCACTCTTTCGATTGTGTCTTAGTAGTAAAACATTTCGACTACTAACCTAAGTTTAAACCACAGCACTCTTTTCGCTTCAGCACTATTTATGCCTCAACGCTATATGTTCGCTCATGCACTCGTTTAATTATAATGTCTTACTAATAAAACGTTTCGACTACTATCCTAAGTTGAAACATCAGCACTATTTTTGCCTCAGCACTGTTCATACCTTAACACTAGTTCCGTTCTTACACCCGTTCGATTATTTCGTCTTAGTAGTAAAACATTTCGACTACTAATCTAAGCTGAAACCTCAATTTCCACCTCAGCATTATTTATACTTAACACTATTTCCACTCATGCACCCGTTCGATTATCTCAAATAGTAGAATTTATTTAAGAAGAGCCCTTACGTCATCATGCGCACACGGCTAAAACGGTGTCAGATTAGTTCCTTATTTATAAATAATCGTGTTCGTGCAGCATATCAGTAACATAGATAATTTGCTACTAGATGTCAATTGATATTTGTGACTTTGATATTCTATATTTATTTCTTACGCTTTCATAGTTTTCTTTCTATTTCTTTGTGTTTTATGCTTTGCTTATTCGCGTATTCGTCATGCAAATTTAAACTACCAAGAAAATAAAACTTGATTTTAGAATATTTACTCTATGGAGTTTGATAAAAATTATTAAATCCGCTACGCCACTGACTTTCAAGGTTTGCGCATATGTCAAATGACGTACAGGCTCTTCTTAAATAAATTCTGCTCTACCTGAAGCTCCGAATAATATTAATGCAACTATTAAAACAATAACAGAATCTCTTCTAATTATTACAGAAACCTAACCCCGCCTCATTTTAACTGTGTTCATATTGTTTCGTTGACAGTCAGCATCGAATAATGTTAATATAACTACTATATCAATAACCTTAATGATACCACAGATAATCTGTGATGATACCCTCAGCAACAAATAATATTAGTGAAGTAATATTCAACAACGTTTTGTCTAATCATTGCACATCCTTGTTATTCTTATGCACTAACATCTCAGAATGGGACGATAATTATAAAATATGCTTTAAACCTTCACAAAATAAAAATAAAATTTAATTCTTATAAATAGTAATGAGCTATAATAGTAACTGAAAACGTAAGTATTTAATAGTTTAGTGGTGTGTATTTGTGATAAAAATAAAACAGTCAAAATAACTAAGTTATACTCCTAACATATTCTTAGAAAAGGTTAAGCAAAATTTTTGGCAAATATTCCAACCTTGTGTGAGTTGTATTCAAAACAGATTATCAGAAATAACTACCCAAATGTGTTCGCCCTTTTATTATATCACAATTAATACCCTAAACATAAATAAAGCAAAATTAAAATAACACGTAATCGGGTTACATAACCTCAAAATTGTTGATTTGTTATTTTAGACGTATTTGAAAGTATTTACCGCAAAGTAAAAGTCTCTATCTGAGGTCACGTAATGTAAACCGTGTCCCAAATTTCTAAAGAATTATATTTTAACGTCCATTATGATTTCTTGAATTGTTTATTTGTCTGTCTGCCTTTTCTATGAACCGATTGCCAATTTGAAATTGTACTTTCACATGTTGTTTAACCTGTAGATTTCTTATGATTTTTTTTTAACAAACACTTTGTCAGTTAAATGAATATATGCATTTACATTATCGATTTTATATACAAAAGCTCTCCCTTATTATTTGATGTGCTCGATTTACAACCTTCGAATATTGAAGCTGATTGGTTTCGCATTCTTCTTAAGTTTCTATGCCCTACCAAGCTTCCACACTATGCAACTTTAAAATTATGATTTATTGATACAAATGTATGCTATTATCCGTTTGTTTTAAGGTCAAAACTAATTAATTTGAAACGTAAATAATATATTCCTGTTTTCTATATACATGGTCCTTACAAAATTACTCTCTTGACTTATCTATCCCTCTTTACATATAATTTACACGATAATATATTGCTGTTACGCCGCTGCACGTTGAGGCGTTACTAAAACGGTACTGTTACAACACCGCACGTTTAGGCGTCACTAAAAGAACGCTGCGACAACGCCTTGCTTTGATGCGCCGCTAAAATGGTGCTGTGATACAGATACAGCAATTGTAGAATTTGAAATTGTTGACCTATCTTCCTTTCTAACTATACCTTGCCTGGCTAGCTCAATGAAACTGACGGAGTTTTCAAAATGAAATCAAACACGGCAATATTATAAAGCATTTATACAGTATGAAGTATTTTTTCTCAAACAAAAGCATATAGAACGTTTTCAACATGGTTTCTTTCAAACATCTAATTATTTCTAACAAGTACCTATTTACTTAATTATAAAAATGTTCCTTACCTATCTAAATTTAAATTTACAACACTAAATCTCTTCTCTTATGGATAGTTTACCTGGCTTTTCCCTCGTTTGTAAAGTTTGTTTTGGCCAAAAAATCCTTGACAGATAATCTATTATAAA
Organism: Platerodrilus igneus; assembly: GCA_036346225.1. NCBI lineage: Eukaryota > Metazoa > Arthropoda > Insecta > Coleoptera > Lycidae > Platerodrilus > Platerodrilus igneus. The sequence goes on from JARFIW010000373.1 coordinate 19,645, forward strand.
GGTCAGAGTGTTTCGAACCCTGAGTACAAACTTCCTGGTAAATATACCATTACAAAAAAAAGATTATATAATTAAGGCCTATTCTACTTTAGATTTAATTGACAAATACTCAACTATTAGTTACATACAATATTTTAAAAAATTATACTTGCAAAATCCACGAAGCGCTTTCCCAATTTGTAATTAACAGTATTAAATATCTTCGGCCTCTATTTTTTAATTGACGTCAAATTCCAGTTTACAAAATCATGCATACAGTCTTCATTTAAAAACATCAGTTTTTAAAGTGCATCTTCAATTTAATTATTTAAATTAATTTCTAAATATCGTTGTATCGAATAAATTTTCATTTTCATTGTATGTTACTAATTCAAATAACTGTATTTAACAATTTTCATATTTATGTGCAGGCTACATTTAACTTTATCACTTCTCTATTTATTGTAACATCATAATTATTAAATTACTGTATGCGCACTGCATTCTTCGAATAACGTTTTAGCAACTTATATAAACCGAATCGAATTTCTTTACATGTTGCTTGGTTGACGCGGATTAATTTATTGATCCCTCTTTAATAAAATTTCTCGTTTATATACAATTTATCTATGTATGTAATTCCATTCCAAAGAACGTGCGCGTATCTGATGCGATCCACTTATTAGTGACGTGCGCGGTCCGTCCTACTCTAACACATTTACGATTGTTGTGGCGTTGTTGTTGTGGCGAAATATAATCAGTAATTTTTATTCGTTTTTATAACATTTGATGGCTTTTTCTTGATGTTTCTTCGTAAATGTTTTATTTTGTTAATTAGAGCTTAAGTAGTTTTAAGTAGAGATGACTCATTCTTTTTTTATTCCTAATACTCTAGAAAATTCTTCACTTATAATAATTTTATATTATACAAAAATCAATTTATATAAGCAGCTTAAAACTTTATAATACAAATGAGTTGCATTTTATAGAAAATACTTGCTTTCAAAAATGTGTTTTAATACACAATAGGATTAACGCGTTTCGTCTTTAACAAAATTGATTATTCTTACGCTAGATTCCTAAAGCTAGCACTATCCTATGCTATTTACAACAAATTATGGGCATTTTTATATGCATCAAAAATGAATTGATAATTAATAAGTGAAAATAAATGGCTTTGTATGTATTTCAGATTCATCAATGTGCATTCGCATTTAATGCACTTTAAGGTACCTTAAAAATAATTATTTTTACATATACGGCTTACATTATTTCCTATGTATTTACAATATACTTATATCATACAGGGTGATTGTCTATACACACGCAATTGCATTTTTTCCTGGCACTTTAAGGAATAAAAGTACGCTTATATTATACAGAGCCGAACTATGAATTTACAAAGTTTTTATTTTTTCCGAATTTATTTATATCTTCGTGGAATTTATTTGTAGAATTTGGGTTTTAATTACATCTCATGACCCATCTATTACGTCAATATATATATATATATATATATATATATATATATTGCCGTGTAACTCGCTCAATTTAGTACTTTCTCAAAAAACATTTGAGCCCCAACGTTGGGCCGTCATAAATTTCCGTGGAACTTGGGTAAAAGCCTCACCAACAAAAATATATTCAAAATTTTATTAAATTTTCAAAACTCAAAATTGCACATAATAGAAAATTTTTCGAAAATTAAATAATTAAAAATATATATATTTCTTACCCGTTTTCCTCTCTTCCTCGGCTGAATTGCTTTCTTCAACTGCTTCCGGCTAGCTCAGTTGGACCTCCTCTTGGATATCTAGATTCACTCTCATATTTTCCATCGTTCACGCACTCTCAATAAAACCACAAAATACAACAATCATACAATCTTTTATTTATCACTATTTACAAATTCAATATTATCCACATTTTAGTGATCGAGTTACACCTCAATAAATCCTATTTTGTAATGTCCTGTATTTTAATTTAAATTATCAAACACATAGAATGTACCCGGAGTAAATGGGCCCTGAATAATACCTTATTTCTCATTCCCTCTTTATAATTTATTTTAAATCTACGTAACTCTGGAGTATGGTGAGCTCATGATAACCCAGTTAATTATGAATAATGTGTGCCTTTATACTTCGCATACTCTTACAACAAACTAAAAAAAGCAACCCATGCACTCTTTACAAAATTTAAATTCCTGATGGAACGTTAATAAGCTTTATATACACCTTCAGATTTCTATTTAAATACCATAATAAAGTTAGTTATACGTATTATGTTCAATACGCCAAATAATGCACAATACCTTCAAAATCACTTTCATACGTCACCCAATATTCATAGTTTATAACAACACAATTTCAAAGCGTTACCTGGAATTTCTAGAAAATCTCTGCTCCGTGGACGATGCCTGTATTTGCTTCTTTCTGGTCTGCAGGCCGCTTTTAGCTATTAGTAGAAGAACCCCATTTAAGTTGAACCGCTAGCGCTGCCTTCACGGTGTATCCAATTTCCAAATCCAAATTACTTATACTTTTTTATCATTATTTAATTTAATCCACTTTACATAACGTCACTACACGAGTTTGTTAAAAAAAATATATGTGATACCTCAATAAATTTTAAACTCGGCACAAGTCGCGTACAAATTGTGAGGCTAACACCGTGCACTATAGTTTAAAATAATTTTATTATACTTACAAACTCGTGATAATTTTGATACGTCGTCTGAAGCGACCGAAATATTAAAGGGGCTTTCATTATATTTTCGAAAAGTATTTATACAATTTAGGCTACCACCTCCTGGCCGCATTCACCCGAAATCCTCCATCTACAACAACGCGTTCTTAAAATTTTGCTTTCAACCGATTTTTAAGTCCACGAATTTCAGCGCGTCGTTATGATATTTTTTGAAAATTAATATACACTATGCTCGTATTTGTCTCATGTCCAACCAACAATATCGACCAATCGTCTATCCACTGACGTTCTATAAATCCCGCCTATTTAACGCTGTCCCTTGCTTATGCATTGTCTACGTCTCTTTCTAACCTGGTTTGAGTGGTAGAAAATCGATATTCCTGTCCATCTGCTATCTAACCCCACGTGGACTGCTTACGTGCTTTAAATACCCCTCATTAGTGTTAACTGCAAAAACATCCAACCGTTTGTACAATATACGTAGAATCTTGTGCTTTATCTATAAAAATAAATGGAACTTGACATTTGGAAAATACGCAAATGTTTAATTTTAACGAACGTTTTAAATAACATTTCTACGAGTTGGATTTCAGCGTATTTCAACCCCACCGATATATTTGTTTGTTAGCCACGCGTTTCACCTTAGTATTATTGATTTTTACACGCTTTTATGCATATTATACGTAAATAACCGTTCAATTAAACTCAATTACATTAATAAATTAATGGCTTTGGCTTCTACTATTTATTTTCTTTGCGCACCTAACTAAATTTTTGTCCTAATTTGTAAAATTTTATTAATACTTGTTACTTAAAAATGAATTAACTGAAATAAATTTCGCACGTAAATTCTGGTTGTTTCCTTTATACAGGGTGTTTTGAAATTGCTTCATTTATATTTACTTTTAACCCTTTAAAACCACTATAATATATATGAAATTACTATCTTACCGTGCCTTTTTTAGCCTGGCTAGTTCAGGGAAAAATATGTTGTGGATTTCATAAAAAAAAATGAAACACAAAAATTTGAAAAAGCATCTGTTACCAGTTTTCTATGCATGCAAAAACACCTATTTTTTTATACACATTAACTCATGAATTTCTTACATTCAACAGATATAAATAACATTTATAAAAAAATTTGCAGCATAATATTATACAGAAAATTTAAATGAATGTTTACTTAATAAAATAATCTTCACCTAATCCTTCGTAACAAGTACAGAACCCAAACATCTCTTATGTGAGTCACATAAATTCTCTTTAAAAATCCAGGGATAATTTACTCACCTCGGTTGTCAGTGTAATTAGCCACCAACGCTGGACGGATAATTTAGTACAGATCAAAATGCATTGAAGTCTAACTCAAAATTGCTGGAAATTTTTCCCTCGACAGATAATTTTTATAAAATTAAAATCTTATTCTACCTTAATTAATTCAAATATCCTGTTAGGTAACGAAAAAAAAATTATATTTTCCGTTGGTATTGTCAAATAGCGCTTATAAAAATATCATTTCCAGTGTAATTAACGGCATTAAATACTCCCTGTTTACACTTTAAATCTCCATTTATAGCTATTATTGACGTTGAAATATCAGTTTGCAAAGTACATTTATTTTTAATAGATTAAAATAGCAGTTGATCTGTATCAAGGTTGTTTATATAGAAGATCGTTAGTTTTTGTAGTATTTTTAATAATTATTACGCTTTATGATATTATACCTAATTGATATTTGTTTAAGATTTATGTATATTTTGGAGGAATGCAAGGCCGCGCCGTCCATAAGGACAACAAGGGCAAAAACCCACGGCGCCAAGAGTCCAAAGACGACGTGAGGCGCCTCACGGTAATATTTAAAACTTACCAAAATTTTTATTTTTGTTTGAGACACGAGACTTCCCAAAAGTCCCCTGTACGTTTACGCGCGCATTCGCTATAAATAACTAATTAAATTCCATTAATTATTGGAACATGGATGTTTTGTATAAGATGTTCTCAACCGATGATGATCTACAATATTAGGGCAACACTCCAATATCGCGACGTTTTGCTAGTTGCACAATTTTATTTTTATTATGTTTATGTATTCGATAGTTATCGGTTATCGATGTTTTGCCGTAACAACGCCTGCGCTCATCCCTATATGTTGACTAGAACGCAGAAAGCGAGTTTATTCTTGTTTCTGCAAGTTTTCCCGTTCATTCCTTCAAGTTGAATCTTGAGTCTTGAATCTATATAAATACCGCCGCGCTTAAAAAACAATTCATTTAACATTGGGTATCAAAGTGTCGTAAAGACTGTAAATTGTGCACCTGAATTAAAAAAGTTAAGTGTTCTTCGATATTTTACATTATTAGACATTATTCAAGGTAAAAAGTAAGTTTCAAACTTTACTCTTTACTTTACAATTAGATAGAGAGGGCACGTTTTAAATGGAAAATAAATACCCTTCGTTCAGAATTTAATGAAATTTTGATATGTGGCAGAATTTGACCTATTAATGAATTAATGTGTCCATTGCGACAAAGCTGTAAGTTTAACAGTTAGTTTTTGAGATACAGGTGTCCAAAATCGCTACTTCATAATATCAAAATTTCGTAAATTGTATGTTGTTGCCGATATGAATACAAAAATAATAAATAAATTTTAAGATTGGCGTATCTAGCGCAATTTCAATTCTGTAATAGTCTATTTTAATTTATTATAGATGTTTAATAAAAAAAAAGCCTTTAGGATATCAAAATTTGATGAAAAAAGAAAGCGGGAAAAAGAACTGGAGAAGACGAATTCCAAAATTACGTCATTTTCTCCTTCACCTTCAAGCACAAATATACAAACAGATGCAGATCTTCCATCGACTTCGAAAGAGGACCGGGAGGAGTCTAAACTACAAGAGATTCCATCAACATCTACAGACGAAGTTGAGGAAGACGAAGACGTAGTTTCTGCGGAAGTGGACGATACGCAACTTTCTCAAGATCCAGGTTTGTGGCCAAAAATATTGTCTCCTAGAGATGTACAAATATTAATTGTAAAAACGGGTGGGGTAAGGCCGGTCCTAATTCAAAACGTGTTCAGACGTATTTTCCATATGTAAAATACACGTGCACCGTTTTGAATTAGGATCGGCCTTATATACTTTCAATGTAAAATAGTTGTCAAAACATTTCAATGTAAAATAGTTGTGAAAACATGAATTCTTATATACTTTCAATGTAAAATACTTGTGGGCACGTTTTGAATTATTCTATTCTATTATTCTATTATTCTATATATATTACCAGTTAAGGACCATTTGCATTGCATTATTTTAAACAAAATTAATCTAAAGAAAAATATAATAATTTTTACGCACTTATGTTTTTTTTAAAAACCCAGTATTAAAACATTTTGCAGTACCTTGATAGAATTAAATAATTTTTTATTCAGCATGATTCGCGTAAACACACACACACACACACACACAAATTACTATATACCTATATATATGCATATATTTTGTTAAGTTTTATGGAAAATAAATTATGCTAGCAGTAATCTAAAACGAAATTAATCTAATTTAGGTTTTTTATTATGTGCCTTCATTGCAATTTCTTTTTCAGACAATGAATCTAATTCATTATTTCTGCTGAGCAGTACCTTTAAAAAATTTCTTATTTGGCATAAATCGCGTAAACACACAATTACTTATATATGCATATAAATTATGTCAACGGTAATCTAAAACGAAATTAATCTAATTTAGGTTTTTTATTATGTGCCTTCATTGCAATTTCTTTTTCAGATAATGAATCTAATTCAATATTTCTGCTGAGGTATAATTATATTCGCTTACATACTGTTTTATTCATTAGAATAGATTACATAGCTGAATTTTTTCAGAAAACGATGCAAATTTTTAATTTTTTTTAACAGGTCAGTTTATTATTTAATATAAATACTTCACGTAGATTTTACCAACAGTATTCAATCAGATCTCTAGTATAATTATTAGTTACCATTACTAGCAACTTTTAAAAATGAGTAAATTATCATCAATCAAAAATTGTAATAGTACCAACGTAAAAGTTCTATAGCAATTTATATTACATTCTGACGAAGACTTGATTAAAGAAGTTTTTGGTTCTTCTTCGCCTCAACTCGACACTGCTGCTATTTTTGATAGTGACGTAATAGATATATTACAGTAAGTGCTTTTTCACATTTATGCATGTGTTTTAAAACACTACTAATTTATAAGTTACATTAGATCAAAAAACCATTCTGGAAATTCTGAGGCTATCGTCGGATCGTTGACACACTCTGATCCTCTCATAAACATCAGGTAGTATACAAAAGAAAAGGTGAACCTACAATAATCTTTTATTTTATGCTCACAGATCAGGCAAAAACATGTTGGCTATGAAAAAGTTATGTACAGAATTTAATATGGCTGTTTGCTGTGAAGATGACAAATCCTACGAAGATGACACAGTAGAGTTGCTTAACGCATTTAAAAAGCGTGGAGAGAAGCTACTGCGTCGAATAGATTTGGAGCTAGAAATAATAAAGCAAAAAAGAGAGGAACTAGCTACGAGGGAGCAGCAAATACTTCAAGAACGGGAGTTAATAAATACTTTTTCATTTATAAATAGTTAGATCAAAATATTCAACAATTTGTAAAATAAAGAAGTATTTTATAAAAATTTCTCTTTTTGAAACAAGACTATCTCTAAACTAGGTAGTAAACTCAAAGTAAAACGCACATAAATCAGAACCCACTTTAATTAAATACATCATTCTTTATACAAACGACTTAGATGTGTTATAATAATTTAAACAGTAAAGAACAAGGTGTATATTATTATAATAATAAACTAATTTCTTAGATTAGTGACATAATATTCTGAAAATTCTATGTTGACAGTTAAACCGATCGATCCCTCACTTTCATTTAATTGTTTCACTCCATGTGCTTGAAGGATTTCAAAATATCTCAATGGCAATATACTCTTGAACTCTTCTGTTTCCACTAATACTCTTTCTCCATATTTTGTCTTGATTGTTTCCACTTTTAAAACTTCAAACCTCTTATTCACTACAAGATCTTTTGAATTTACATAAGGTTTGCGATATGTGGTTTTATTAAGAGTATTAAAATCCATATTGCTCTTCTTCGACGAATTAAATTAATATTAGGAGCAATCTCCTTATATAGCAGATTACCACCATCTGCGTACTTTGCCAACCCACTTTTCAACCTATCACAAGAGTGAACACATTTTGAATTGAAACCGGCCCATGTGTATTTGCAGCCTCTAAACATAAATAAAAGACATAAATCAAAATCCACTTTAATTAAACACAATTGACTTGAATGCGATATTTTGCATCTGGCATACTTTATAATTTCTCGCTAGAAAACCAAATTCAAAACATCTACACACATTTTCTCTGCACTTACATTTTTTAACATACGTGTGTTTTGAAGTATGTATGTTCCATTGAAAGTAATATAAAGCCGAACCTAATTCAAAACGTGCCCACAAGTATTTTACATTTGAAGGTATATAATAATATATGTTTTCACATTTTACATTAAAAGTATATAAGGCCGATCCTAATTGAAAACGGTGCACGTGTAACTTCTCGCTAGAAAACCGAAGTATGTTTCATTGAAGGTAATATAATGCCGATCCTAATTCAAAACGTGCGCACAAGTATTTTACATTTGAAAGTATATAAGAATTCATGTTTTCACAACTATTTTACATTGAAAGTATACAAGGCCGATCCTAATTCAAAACGGTGCACGTGTATTTTACATATGGAAAATACGTCTGAACACGTTTTGAATTAGGATCGGCCTTACCCCACTACTATGTTGGGAAAAGAGTTGTAAAGGTGACGGAGGCAAAAAGGAGATCAAACTCCCACGTATTATACCTGTCCTGCAGAAAGGTGGCTTTTTACTGTTGATTCCAATATTTGCCGGACTAAGTGCTCTAGAAGCCTTAACAGGTGGCGCTGCAGGAATTTCAAAAGCTGTGAACGATGCAAGACCTGCTGGCGAACAGTTAAAGGAGGGTGAACGTCACAACAGATCTATGGAAGCAATAGCGGTAGGAAAAAATGAGAGCGGATTCTTTTTAAAGTCCTACAAAAAAGGAGCTGCATTATCCTTGAAGCCATACAAGCAAGGGCATGGCACTTCTAGAAAAGTATCAAAAAACTAGACAAGTTACCTCGAAAAGCTCTCACCAACGTGGATATAAGGAAATACGCATCAAATATTCCTCATTTTCGAGGCGTTATTTCTAGAGATCAGTTAAAGAAGATTAAACCGCGTGTCACCGAATCGGGTGTAATTAACTTAGACACCACAAGAGGACAAGGTACCCATTGGGTGGGGCACCGAAAACTCGGAAGTATTGTGTTATACTACGATTCCTTTGGCGACTTGAGACCCCCGGAAGAAGTCGAGAGTTATTTTCGAGGTTGCAAAATTTACTACAATAGTCTATCGGAGCAGACTTACAACACATACAATTGCGAACATTAAGTGGTAAAATTTCTTAGTGAAAATGGCTAAAACTGTGAGCGTATTTGGATACGGCAACATCATATCAACAGGATTCATTTACCAATTAAATTGAAGCAGAACCTTGAATATGCTTTAGGTTTAGTGTAACACTGTGCAAAACGTACACCCTGGAAATAATGTCCTGTACTTTGCCGATTCAGAACAACATTCTAAAACTATTGAACCGGGTTCTCACGAATTGGCAGAAATGAACGTATAAATACAGGGTGTGTTCAAACAGTAAGGTTCCAGACATCGATGCGAACATTGGTAATTTTTGTAAACTAAATGCAAACAATAACACGTTGAAATGTGTTATACGATGCAGTATACCGATTGATTTTAGAGCTAATCGTGCAAACAGCATTGGATCCATTTTGGGTTTTACCAATCGTAAACTCGCTGCAAACATCTTACATATTGCAAACCAACAAGTGAACATAATATCGGTCTCAAACGTTTTTGTGGGAACCAATATCACCGTTCATTTACAATTCCAATGCTCCACCCGAAGGTACTACATTGGCCAGGAGGCGAGTATTTTGTTGCCTGGAAATTTAGAATTTTGCCGAACCCTTGCCGTTCCAGGCAAGGTAGGGATCTTTAACGTGCGTGACAACATTCACACACGGGACCTCCAATTAACCTCTCATCCGAACGAAGGCGTAATATTTGTGAAAAATGCTCACCTGCATTTTTCAAGCAGTCGGCCGTGTCGGGATTTGAACCCGGGACCTTGGGATCCGTAGTCTTACGCTTACCACACTGATCCACGGCGACGCCAACTAATATCACCACCGCATCGTTAAGAAGTAATACTCTGACTCACACTATATTGGAATTCAGCCTTTCTGTACCACCAGGGTATAATCTGGAAAAGGAGCTTAACCACGTTATATATTACCTATTAAGTGTATCAGAAATCGATAACATTACAATCAAATTAGTCGATCACTGGTGGAAATTGGTAAATTTTTCTCCGGAAACATATACTTGTGTTAGGCTAGAAATAAGAAACATTTAAGGAAATGTCTATTGATTTTATATATAAAACACGATACCAAACGCTTCAACAGTCAGATGTGTCTACGCCGTCACAGTGTCAAGCCGTCAAAGGACTTACAGCAGAAGACATCCATTTTTAAAATCCTTAGGATTGAAAGTGCTAAATTATGGGTGGTAGAAGTAAGCGTGTTTTGGACTACCACAGCGAGCGAGATCTTAAGCTAGGAAGGCTCAACTACCAAGATGTGCCTAAATTAGATGTGTTTGGAAGTTATAAATTGGACGAGACTATCATAAAGGAGGATTATTAAACCTATTTACTATGTACATTAAATGCTGAAAACAATGATTGAATTTCTATAAAAATCCAAAGCAGCGATAACATAACATACCCGCACGAAAGTTTTATCTTTATTAAGGGTGTCTATAAAACAACAGATCCAGTCAAAGCATACGAGTTCAATAGTAATGCTCCCTACTTTTTTTTGTGAAGAAATACAATACAAGTTTGGGAATAATCAAATAGTCGACGTGTGTTGAATTCCTGGGATTACTCGAATCATTAAAGGGCTGGTGACGCTGGAAAAATCAGAAACAACGTCTATTGTCCACTAGACAGAATCTTTATTCCAAGATGGTCGTTTTAGTTGTGCAATACCGCTTAAAACCATTTTTGTATTTTTCGAAGATTACGAGAAAGCTATCGTCAACATGCCACATAAACTGTTTTTAATTAGATCTAAGTCTTATGTGAATTCTAACAAGTTTGCTGAAAAAACAGTAACTTTTAGCATACAACGTAACTCATGGGAAGTTTTGAATATAACGTTAAGCGACTTTGCCAAGACTTCGCTGCTCTCCGAAATGCAGAATCAATCATCTATAATTGCGGCATTCAGGAAATGGGAACTATACGAACTTCCATCTTTACCTCACTTAAAGTCTCAGATGTGAAGAATTAAAGTGTCGAATGAAGCCAAAAAGGCAAATGGATATTACTGGCACTCCAAAACGGTAAATATGACAACAAAGAAGAAAATGCTACTAGCTTTATGAACGCTAATATAACCAATGTCAAAGTGTTTTTCAACTCTCAAGCGTTTCCTCAACATCGCATGAACCTGGATTTCGAGCAGAATAATTATTTACCAGCATGCCTGCCGTATGCAACTTTTATGGAAAAATACTACCCTGACAGGGCTTCTAAAAAATGTTTAATGGACTACAACAAGTTTAAGGATGGACCCATATTTGTAATTGACTATCGCGACCAGTTTGAGAGCCTCAAAGATGCGACAGTGGACGTTCGAATGGAGCTAGAATCATCAAGAAATTTTGAACCTTTGATGAAGGTCTATGCTTTGATTATTCACGACTCTATGTTTGAGTACAACCCGTTTACAGAAGTTGTCAATATATTTTTTTCTACAATTAAATAATCTATAGTATTGTATATTTGCAATTCTTTTAATAAATTTGTATATGCTAAAAATTTTATTTTGTTTTTAAATAATTTTTGATGATCCCAGGTGTGTGGTCACATGGGGAGACCTGTGCGGTCTGACATCTACCTTAGGGTGGCCTGCGATCTATTTCTGGGAAACCTGGTGCGGCCACCTGCGCTTAGGTGTTGCCTATGGCCACAACGGCCACCTGCGCACCGTTCAGGTATGGCCTGTGGCCACAACGGTCACCTGCTCCCCGCCCAAGTGTGGCCTGTGGCCACGACGGCCACCTGCGCCCAGGTGCGGCCTGTGACCACCATTTGGACAGGGGATGGTCTGGTGCAGCCTGTTTCTGGCGACCTGAGGTGGCCAGGTGCGGTCTCGAAAAGGTTAAAATTGTCAATTTAGGTTTAGCATCAACCGATGGCTTAAAAGATGTACATCAAGGAAACTTTGGCGAAAGCGATAAGTGAAGTCCAGCAAGGCGTGATAAAAACTTGCTATGCGAGCAAACTGTACAAAATACCTAGAAAAACCCTACAAAAACACCTCGAACAACATTATGCAAGACATAATAACGTTCCTGTTGATGTAAAAAATACTGTGAAACAAAAATTCAAAATTTCAATACAAAATTTTGATGAATTCACTCCTTCGAGTCCTACCCAAGTTGGTAAACATGGGCTTTTGTTCCAATTCAATATAAGGGCATTATTCTCCGGACCATCGAGTTGTGGAAAAACTAACACTCTAATATCTCTCATTTTACATGAGAATAGACTTGGATTCCAAAACGTCTATGTGATTTCTAAAAGTTTATATCAGCCAAAGTATGAACTGTTAAGAAGTGTATTTGAACCTTTAAGAAAACAAATTGGTTACCACGAATTTGGAAACTACGACGATTCGATTAGTCCAGAAGATGCTAAAAATGATTCAATCATAGTTTTTGACGATATTCCTGTAAACGATCAAAGCAAGATCGCCTAGTTTTTCTCGTTTGGGAGACATAAATCAATAGACTCTTTCTACATATGCCAAACTTATGCGAGCGCCTTAAAACACAGGTTAAGAGACAACGCAAACGACATCACAATGTGGAAACAGGATGAGACCAATTTTAGACATATTTTTTCGGATCACTTAAGTGGTGACATGCCATATTCAACATTTAAGGATATGTGTTTACGATATTGGAATGCTGATGATTCGAAGCATACTTTTATAACTATTGTAAAAGGTTTTGATATTGACAAAGGTCGCTATAGAAAAAACTTTGACCAATGTATATGTACGGAAGATGTAAAAAATTGTTAGTTGTGATTCAGAGATTGATTATGGCGGACGTTAACGACTTGATTGCAAATAAAGGTAAACTTCAGCTTATTCAAGATGCCGTGCGAAACAAGTTTGTGGAGTACTAAAAGGGTTACTTCGCGTCGCAGCAAGAATTCAAAGAGGTCCACAAACAATTGATTGAACCTTTGCAAGTAATCGCGTTTCATTTGCAAGACAAAACCAAAAAACTACCTACAAAAGAAGTTAAAGTTGAAAACAAGGAAGCGCCTATAAGGAAAATTAAGCAGTCTATTCCCGAAGAACCGTTGCATCCCTACTATGCAGACGTGTTGGTCAGAGATGAAAACGAAAATATAGACACATCTGTTTATGGTGTGAGGTATGATGCTGAAGATGATAAATGGTTGTTCGGAAACAAAGAGTTGGATATAAATCGAGAAAATGGTGAGATTACATTAAATAATATAAAGTATCGTGGCACGTTTGGACTGTACAATATGCTAACCTATATGAACCTTGATCACGAAAAGGGTGATTTCCCAAATTACCTGAAAATAATTAAAGCAGCTCTATTTTCACGAAACGATTCGATCCATTCAAATTAAATAATCTAGCCGAATTTCCGACTACAAACTTAAAATTCCAAAAATATGTGTTGCCGCATTTCACAGAATTTCGGAGACAATCAAAAAAGACATCGTCAACGATAAAGAAGAAAGATGCCGGACTTTCTAATCGTTTTTGCAAAAAATTGAGTACTAGTCGTATTCAGTACGTTCAATGGAACAACGTTCACGAATTAATTGATCGACTAAAATTACTGAATGCCACCTACCAGGCAGGTAACATAAGCTTTGAGAACAAAAACGAGATGATGTCCATAATCAAAGAGTTAAGGGAAGAAAGTATAGTAGAATAATCTGACTAAAATTTTCTCACTTTCAAAATGCCTATAGACCGGTTCGGCCGTCCGGAGTACAAAAATGCTGATGTACGACAAGGTCCATCAGGGTGTGGTTTTCCACTTACACCAGATGGTGAAAGTTACGATTTACAACAAAAACGCATCGTCAACGTTTCGGATCTCATAGATGACTACGAAATCGTTAATCAAAGAAGTACAATTGTGTTCAAACCAGAAGAGGAAAAAATTAGTTTGCGCGGTATGAGATTGGTAAATGTACTTGAACCTAAGGAAGACAATGATGGGGTCACCAAAATGTTTACAGTTAAACTCGTAAACCATACATTGTCCAACTGTTTAAAAAATATAGAAGATGCTCGTCGTAAGACCGTAGTTTACAATGCGAGGATTCAACGAATTATCCAACTTAGTTTTCCTATTGAAAACTCTAATGCAGTAACCAAACAGTACATAGATGTAAAATTTGATAAACTTGTATCCGATGCAAAAGCATTTGTATAGTTGTTTATGAATTTGCATACCATATCTGCAACAAACGATCAAGAACTCAGTCTCGCACTTTTATCGATTTATAACGCATCACCAAGAGATGTTAGGAACAAGTATTACAATCCAAAACTTGAGCTCACACCAAAGATACAATTACAAAATTAGCTTTAGTACTCCCCCAGCAATGAGTAAAGCAGCAATCGTAGAAGAATTGTTTAGGCCAGCGCGGAAAAATTTTTGCGTCGGTACACAGTGCTTAAGCCTATAAAAAGGGACCTCATGCAATTTGACTTCGCAGAATTTTAACCATACGCTCGTGTTAATAAACGTTACAAGTACATTCTAATTGGGCTAGACTGCCTTACGAAATACGCAATTGCTAAAGCATTACAAAATAAGTCTGGTCCAGAAGTTACAAGAGCAATAAAAATTATACTGAGAACAATGTTACGCGATAAGAATATTGCATCAAAGATTAATTTGCAAACATATGCATGCAAGGAATTTTACAATAAATCGTTTAAAAAACTCATGCACAAATATAAAGTAAACCATTACTCTACGCATTCGGCGACCAAAGCCAGTATGGCGGAAAGATTAATTAGGAGTGTAAAAAACAAATTGTACCAGAGATTCTATCTACAAGAAAGTTATAGATGGTTACAAATATTACCTAAAGTTATTGAAGAATATAATAATAGTAAGCACCGA
This sequence comes from Platerodrilus igneus, assembly GCA_036346225.1. NCBI lineage: Eukaryota > Metazoa > Arthropoda > Insecta > Coleoptera > Lycidae > Platerodrilus > Platerodrilus igneus. Next base: position 34,772 of record JARFIW010000373.1, read on the forward strand.
TCGACTGGAATGACCCCAATTGAAGCAGAAAAACATCCTAAAAGAGTTAAACTTTTCGCAGATAGTAGTGCTACAAGCCGAAACAATTTGCTTAAAATAGGGGATATAGTGCGTATATCTAAATATAACACTGTCTTTGATAAAGGTTATTTGCCCAATTGGTCAACGGAATTATTTAAGGTGATATAAATTCAACAGACAAAGCCTAGTACTTATTTGCTTGTGGACTTAAACGATAAACCGATCTTGGAGTCTTTCTACAAAGAGGAGCTGCAGATTACAAATTCTCCAGATATTTATTTAGTGGAAAAAGTATTACGAAAACGCAACAAAGGACGTGAGTTACTGGTTAAATATTATGGTATTAACGAAACTAAATGGATTTCCGCAACAAATTTACTTTAAATATATGTGCGAGTTTTCATAGTTTAGTTATTTATGAATCCGCGGTCGAAGATGATTCATGTACATTTAAGATTTCCAATCAGTTACGATATATATTGTTAATAAATTATTATATTAGATACTGTTTTTTAATTATGGCTTACAACATACAGAGAAAATAATAAGTTTTCAGTTTAATAGAATTTTAATTTAAGCAAATAAAATGCAATATATTTTCAAAGCGGTACATTAAATACGGAAAACAAAGAAATTATACTTACTGTTTCAGATTAAAACTGGACGACGTTAAAAAATATTTCCCGTTTTACTTAGGTAAAAACCGGTAACTGTACTGATTTGGCATCCGTTTCTTGAGCTTTTATATACATAACTTGGATTATTCTAATTAGTTTTTACATTCACCAAATTAAACAATAAATAAGAGTATCATTGTTCTATACATTAATGATGAATGTAATTAGTACGTCATTTACATTAAAGGGCTGAAAATAAATAGATCCCTGGTAAATTTGACTTGGATAAATAAACGTATTTGCGTTTGGAACAAAATTTGTTTCAAAATATGTATTGTTTTAGAATGGGCATTCTTTTATTATGTCATTCTCAAACAACGTTTACACATTTCTACTTAAAAATATTATTGTTAATGCGAAAATTTCCTTAAAACGCATTTCTAACTCGAAATGTATCAGTAATTATAGAAAGGAGGTTGTTTTTTCTGTCAACAAATTTTCCAGTTATGAATTATGTTTACATTGTAATGATGTGGAAGAGATTTCTAAAAGACGTGTGCTCGTAATGTATCATTAATTATAGAGAAGAGGTTGTTTTTTCTGTCACTAAATTTTCCAGTTATGAATTATGTTTACATTCTAATAATGTACAAGAGATTGCTAAAAAACGTGTTAATTGGTTTTCTTATTTATGGAGATTGCCATAATTAAAATAATTCTTTGAGTGATATTTCTTCGCGAATTACCCTGTGTTAAAAAAAGTGTAAATATAATTCCTAATATATTCTGTTTTAATATAATTTGGAAAGGTCAAGTTTTTGTCTTATAAAACACGTCACTTTTTAATTTTTACAAATTTCATCCTGTTGAAACGTTAATGAAAAATGGGAAAGTCAAATGTTATGTAATTACCCCAGCACTTTTTGCACATTCCAATGATTTATTTTAATTTTAATTTTAAATATGGCACGTTATTTGGTTTAAAGATTGCTAGAGTTTTAAAATTTGGTTACGTTTGTATCAGATCTAAATACGAAGAATGCCGAAGGTCTCGTAATTATTCTCCTTAAAGACTACTTTTGCAATTCTATCCTATAAAACACGTCACCTTTTAATTTTTACAAATTCCATCTTGTTAAAACGTTAATGAAAAATGGGGAAGTTAAACGTTATGTAATTACCCCAGCACTTTTTGAACACTCCAATGATCTATTTTAATTTTAATTTTAAATATGGCAATTTTTTTTGGTTCGGCAAAGACAAATTACAGATAGGTCAAAGTCATTTATTAAGAAAGGTTAAGATAAATACCGTGGTATTCCAAAATAGTTTAATATATACAGACTAATTACGAAAATAAATTATTTATAGGGTCCGTATAAAATACGAGAACAAGAAGCGGTATTAAGTTCAAAATACTTAAGTTTTTTATTCGACTAAACTTAAATTTATGTTAAATTATTCTTAAAAGCACAATTTTAGCGCATTAACTTTATTATAGTTTAAACAACAATATTCACTTCTAAAAGCCTGTCGATATACGAGAAAATTACATTACCTGTATTATTTTAGAATACTAAAAATAAGTTACGTGGACTATAATGCAAAAGCAAACCAATAGAAGATTGCGCGCATTGCATGCAGGAGTACGACAGTTTACCAACTTTACAATAAGAAACGGAATTATAATAAAATTTATTATTCTAAAACTTAAAAAAAAACCTTAGAAAGTTGCCACATTCATGTTACTACTTAAAAGAATTATTTTGTTGCGAGGTTGAATGATTTAAAGCATCCAGTGTTCAGGGCGGCCGCGACCTATTGTGCAATGTGTGCATTGCACACGGGCGGTTGAATCAAAAGGCGTCCAAATAGGTGGTATAAAAATTAGTTTTTTAGTTATTTTTTTTGGAATTTTTGAACTTATTAACTAATTATTACTTAGGTTTACGTTTCTAGTCTGTGGTTCTTATGGTCATGATAATGTATTAGTGTATTTCTATTTTTAAATACGGTTCAGCAGCTTGAAAATTCTCAGAAACAAAGTGGATAAACGACAAGCATGGTCTACAGAAAACTGCGCGTGTTTTCTGAAACTTTTACAGCAAAAATAATAAACCATAGTGATGTGAACAGGAAACACCTAATATTGGTATTGCTCACTTAATAAAGAGGAATTTATAACTGCAACACAACCTTTACTGATAATTCTTTCCTAACGCAGGTATAGTAAGTAAAAGTTGTAACGAAGACAATTATATCCTCCATAATATACGCCTTTAATTAACAAAGATTTTTTACTGTATAGAAAACACCAATTTCTATTTCGATAATATAATGTTTATTTGTTACTTAGAACTCCATCTATGTTTATGAAGTTGAGGTAGAATTACGGTTCTCTTCTTATTCGCGTATGTGTTGATGCAATATTTCGGTTCTCTGCGCGTGCTCGAGTAATAAATTGCTTTGGTGCTAAAGTTCTCCATTTAACGTACGGATGTGATCGGATAAACAAGTTTGACGCGTGGACAAGCAGGTGTTTTGAAAACATGCAGTCTCAAAGGCAGGTGGCATGGTCCCAAAGAATACCATTAGTATCGTGCAATAGCTTAATCGACCTATAGGATGAGTTGTGTGGTTTTAAAGTAAACATCATCACGGTAGGTTAATAGTTTCAATTTTGCATTTAAATTATTTTCTCGCTTTTTTTAGGGCAAGTTTTATTTAGATACGTAGTATATAAAGTTTTTTTAATTATGGAATATAGCACAATCTAATTGTTATGGTACATTGTAAAGTTTAGTGGACGAGAGGAACTTAAGCCTTTTTTTTTTGTTATGCAGTATTGAAAGTTCAAATTTTCGAATGTTGCAAATCTCATGAGGTATTGTGGAACTGTTGGTTAATGTTTTTTTTAAATGGAAGTCAAGCTGTAATCCCATCACGTGCGAAGGTCGCACACCTGTTGTTGTTGTTATAATTGCACACGAAAATTAACGAACGATGGTATGAGATTTAAATCCCAATAAATTGTTTAGTAAGTACTACTGAAATTATTCAGATGTCTGGAGGATTATTTGGGACCAGTGCTTTCAAATTCTATTCTTGTTTCACCGAATCATTACTGGAAATGTAATAATTTTTTTGTAAATTTTATGTAGTGATTACTTCGCCACAAAACACCTTTTGGCTTTGAATGGGCTAGTGAGTCAGCTAGTTCAGGAGTAACTCTTTTCTTTACACTTAAACTTGTCTACTTAATATTATCTTTTTATATTTTTTATTTTATTAGTTATTTCTTTTCTTGTCTTGATAAAGCTCCTTACAAAAGTGGGCGAAACGCCGACCTCAATTTATAAAATGACACGGTCCCAACCCGGAATCATAAATATTTATAGTGATTTAAGTTGGCATACGTAAATAGTTAGATGTCGTATAAATGTTCATAAGAACGCAAAGAAATTTCTCTCAGATAGCTTTCTAGGAATTTAAAAGGTTAAACTAAAATGTGCTTGTAACTAAGCAGGTGACATATTCGTGTTTGTTTGTCACATTATAAAATCTAGCTTTTTTCGACAGTACAATTAGAATACAGATTAGTTCATACCATAAGGATATTTGACCTTTTGTTCAAGAAATAAATTAATTAAAAATGTAAGTTCTACAGTTTATGAAAAGTCAATACATTTAATTAATAATATGTAAACCAAAACAGGATCCTTTTCGATATTAAGTACAGGTTGCAGAACTTTATTAAAAACACAATACTTTTTCTAAAGAATTCTAATAAATTAAAACTTGCAAAATTCATGAAATTAATATGAGACAACTCTTAGATATTTTTAAATGTAGATAGATAAAAAGCATTAATACATGTAGAATTGTACAAATGATGTATATATATATATATATATATATATATATATATATATATTTTAAATCAATAGAAAGTGGATTAAGTTACTTCAAAGTACTTTCATTAAAGTTGATAACAATTTCTCGTAAAGCAGACAACCAAATTCTCAAAACTTTTAAGTGTAGAAAGAAAGACCACCGACATTATACTAGCAAGATAAATTTGTGTTAATTTTGAATTGTTATTTTTGTGGATATATAGCTTTTGATAAATTGGCTAGGCCCAAGTGAAGCTCTAGCTTTAAAATGCTATGAAATGGTTATATTTTCAGACAGTACGACATCGTCGTTTCAATTCCAGTTTGCAGAGTCACAAGTAAGTATTATGTTTCTATGTTTTGCTTGATAAGGAGATTTTTTTCTTTTCAAAGATTTTCGTGTTTTATCTTCGGATCGTTACTCATTGTAGCTATTATTAAGAAACGGTGGTGTCCATTAAAAATTCTTTTATTATTGTATACCATCCTACGACCCTAGCTCATAGCTCTGCCCTAAGTTGAAGAAGCTTAGCTGGCTGGAAGATCTCTTTAGAGGGTCCTATTGTACTCAAAGCGGTTTTCCATACACTTTACCCTGGGCTTAAACTGTAGACAGGAACCCCTCATAATTTATAGGGCTCTGTCGCCTATAAGGTAGAGTAGTTACATTAAAATAAAAAAAAAGTGTAGCAAAGTCACAATAAAATATTGCAAAATGCTGTTTAGCGGTTTTTTAGTTTAAAACTACAATGTTCAGTTTGGATTTGGATGTTTACGTGTAACCACTTTTGTTTCGAATTTCAAAAATGTCTAAAAGGAAAACTAAACGTTTAGCGGGTTTTCAAAATAAATAGAAAAAGAAGCAATAAATAGAGCAGCAATGGCAACAATCCGACGTTTTGAAAAAATTTTTGGCTGCAAATGTGAGTACAAATGCAAGTTTATCGTATAGTGCTAGTGCGATTAAGAAATACTATTAGTGCTAGTGTAAGTGTAATAATAGGCGAAGAAATTTTAAAATACCTTACTTCCTTAAGTGAAAGAGAGAATAGGAGTCGCTCTGATGATAATAATAAAGAAAATCCAAATTTCAAGGAAATGTGTAGGTTAGTTCAGATTAGGAAACACTGATGGTACGCGTCTAACCAGCTCCAGGCCAGAAGACCTAATGATGATGATATCGGTATACAAATTCAAAGCAAGATGATTTCGTTAATAGCAGATGTCATTCAGGCTACAATTCTTGAAAAAGCCCGTTGCTCAAAATATTTTTCAATTATTTTTGATTGCACCTAAAACGTGACACACACGGAAGGAATTACTGTGATTATTCGATTTGTATCAACGAATGCTCCAGTTAAAATTTTTGAACATTTTATTTTGTTTTATATTATTCTGTCGTGTAACTGATACTGCAGGTAAAGGACTATTAGAATTTTTATGTAACCAATTAAAGGAGCTCAATTTAGATATACATAATTTACACGGCCAAAGGTATGATAGTGGCGCAAATATGCGCGGAAAAAATATGAATCTTCAGAAACGTATTTTAAATTTAAATCGAAGAGCATATTGTGTTCCACGTTCCGCACATATTTTAAATTTGTTATTAACGATGCTGCAAAGATTAGTTTTGACTCAGTTGATTTTTTTGACTTGGTACAAGAGTTGTACGTGTATTTTTCTTCATCTATATAAGAATAGAATGTACTTTTAAAGCATGCATCTAATCTTACACTGAAACCGTTATCAGAAACCAGATGGGAAAGTCGAATAGATGCAATTACACTCTGAAATATCAGTTAGCAGAAATCTATGGTGCCTTGGTTAAACTGACCAACGATAGCACTCGAGATATAAGTACCAGAAGTATGGCAAATAATCTAGGTCAAAAAATAAAGCTTTTCAAATTTATTTGTTCTGTTTTCGTCTGGCATGTTATTTTGAGTAAAGCTATTGTGGTCAGCAAAATTATGCAAAACCCTAAGATTAATGTGTGAATGCGTAAGACAATTTAAAAAAATATTTTGTGGGGTTGAGAACAGATTCCAGATTTGAAATAATAGCGGACCAGGCAAGCAAAGTAGCAGTCAAATTTGATGCAGAAGAAAAGTTTCCAACAGTTGGAGTGTACTCTATAATTTGATTATGAGCATAAAGACGAATCAATTGAAGATCCAAGAGAAAATTTTAAAGTGAATTTCTCTGTTGAAATTCAAAATTGTACATTAAAATTAAAAATGTTTCATAGCTTTTCCGAATTGAAGGTGATAAGTGATAGTGAGTTGAATGAAAATTGTGCAACAATTGAAAAGCTCCTTCGGACAGGCTCCAAGATCACTTGGATATTAAAACAAAGCAATTGTTTGAGGAAATCAAAGCTTTTCAACCGCACATATCTTTGAACATGACAGCTAATAAAACTCTTCATTATGTTTATGACAAATGCTCGTCTTCATCTTTTTCCAACGTAGTAGTGTTTCTGCGTTTTTTTTGACAATACCTGTGACTGTGGCCTCCGGAGAACGAACGTTTTCCAAATTAAAAATTATTAAAACTATCTGAAATAATCTATAAGCTAAGAAAAACTCTCAGCATTAGCGATACTTTCAACTGAACGTAATATTAATGACAGTATTGATTTATCATCATTAATAACGAAATTTGCGGATGTCAAGGCTCGGTGAGCCCACTTCTGATACAAAAGTTATCCATACTTACAAATACGTAAGTGCAATTTTTTAAAACTTTTTTTTGCGTTTCTGCATATTTATTATTGAGGAAAAATATTTACGAGGATAAATGTAAAAGGTATTAGTAATAGGGCGGTGTTTTTTAAATTTGCACACAGGCGGTTAATATATGCGCGGCGAGCCTGTCAGTGTTCTTCTATCTTAAAGCATTGTCACTATTTTCCTCCCACTTAATCCAAGCAACAGAACTGATACTAAAAAATATATAAAATACACTGTCAAGCAGACAGTTTCTATTATAATAATTTCAAATTTTAGATATACTAATTTTGATTTTAGATGTTTATTATTAAAAGAAATTTTATCAAAAATTTATCTTTTGATGCGAAGATCCAAAAGCTTTAAATAATTATTCGTATCAAATGAAAATTATGTGAACTTCTCAAAATGTCATGTCAATTATATTATAGTGGATAAGAAAAATTGCTGAATTTTCTTGAAGTTTCAAGAAAGATTTATAGACCCTCTTTTTTCTGTGAAATTAGCGCCCAGCAAGGAAAGAATGTCTAATTGGGACATCATGTGTTTAAATTCACTGAGCAAGCCAACGGCAAACACCAAATGCGTATTGCGTTTAGGTGTCTTTGTATATTTTCCCAACTAATTCGGGAATACAATATACCAATGTTTATCTGACATTTACTGCGCAATATCTAAACATACTGAACCTTGAATGAATCTAGCAGCCTGCTATCGCAGCCGAAATGATTAAGTCTTTTAGGGTATAAAGTAAGTCAGTAATGTATCTTTTTTCCGCCAGAATTTTTCACTTTCATTTCCTTTCACTTGCAGTACCTCAATTGTTACGTTTATTTTCGCGATAAATTAATTACCCCTCTTTCCGTTTAATTTGTTTTTTAGTTAAATCAATTCCGTTGCTATTCTTAAATCCTTCATCAACATCCTGTATATTGTACCTGTTCATCATAAGTCCGCTCTACAATAATTGTTTAACTCAAATCTATTCGCTTGGAAACGATAAGTTTATGATAAAATTTAAATAAGTCAATACCTTGTTTTAGGTATCCTTTAATTTGTTAAACATTCCGATAACGTATAATTGCTTCCTCTATGGTTTGAATCTAAAGACTCGTCGAATTAAGGTCGCGTACTATCCGATAAAAGCGTGTTTCCAAGTTTCCTAATCACGCTTTGATAACCACAATATGACTTGGAGCTCTGGTTGTTTAATTAAACGAATTAATGTTCACTTTGTTTGCAAAATGTTAAAAACCACTCGTCGTAATTGCTAGTCTTCGTTCCGCTTTTCTTTATAAAAATTTCGCGCACGCCTTACAGCGTGGTGCGTATTGATGGTTTTATAAACCCGTACTTGTCAGCGTAAATAAATTAATATTTTTCGTAATCATTCTAGCTTCCTGCGGGGGACACGATAGTCCCTTGAATTGCCGCTCTTTGGAGTATAGAAACCTGCACCCGTTACGTGATCTCAGGCCCATCTGGCCCGCTCCGGTTGGAGGAACAAACGAGAGGTCCAACGCCGTAGAGACGTGGGTGAGTGTTTATTTCCTGCTCGTGTCGAGACCCTGTCCACTTAGATTTTACTGTGTGGGGCTCATACAGGTCTCGAACTAATTGTATGTACGAAAATGATTTATGATACTGGGATCTATTGCCATGGAATTACTATTCTACGCTTAACTTTAACTACTATCTATTGATGCGGGAATGGGATAAACACTTGCTGGCACATTGGAAGACATTATTGCCATTGTATTTGTAATTGTAGGTTATGTGATAGCATTATCAGAGCCTTAATATGATTTCTAAACGAAATTGTAAAATCTGGCATACAAATACACTAGCTAGCAAATACTAATATATATGGTTTATTCTCACTTACTTAAACCGGGTTAATGCCCATTGTAATGTTTCCTTTTTTCTTTATGGTAATTAGAGTTCTTTTGTTAAGGTGTTATTTCCTTTGTTTTTTTTTAATTTAGGTATAACTGCAGGCGGGGATTACTCCTACAGGTTGTACGGAGCGGTTAATAATTTATTTTTATTTCAGGACTTATTTAATTTTAGTAGATATTATACCCCGCCCACTCACCGACTGAGCCCTGTCAATTTCTCTTTCTTTCTTCTTTGTTGTCTTTTTTTTGTTGACTAAGTCGCGACACGTAGCACAATTTAGTTGAAAACTAGGTTAGCTAACCGTAAAAGCCATTTTACACAATACTCAATTTCTATCTAAATTTAGTATTAAATTTGTTTCTAAATTTACAAATAAATTTAGTCATGTTTGTGTAAACACAACTATTTAGTACTAAATTTGGTACTGAATCATGGATGGAATTCGGCAATATTACACTTGTCCTAAATTTAGTAATAAATTGAACAAAAACATCCTGGTATTTGAAAATGGGCGATGAAGATTTGTTGTTAGCGAGAACGGCAATTTGTTTGTACAAAATTGCAGAAAAGTGTAAAAAAGGACAAGATAGACAAGAAAATGGTGGTACCGTCCTTGGCTACGTAAGAAGTTGAAGATCCTGATACTTATAAGAACTTTCTTCGACTATGTGCAGAGGAAGTAGATTGTTTATTAACTCTCCTTGAAAATGACTTTAAAAAGAATGATACGTTTATGAGAGATGCAATTTCTGTAAGCAGCAAGTAAGTAGCAAGTATGTGCAAATATAATGTAAGATTGATAATTTATTACACATTAGAAGTCACACTTCGCTTTTTGGCTACAGGAGAGTCCTTTCGATCCTTAATGTAAAGTTGTAGAATTCACGAAAGTACAATTTCGTTATTTGTACCGTTGGTTTGTGATGCTTTAATAAAAGCTTTTGGACCAAATTACCTTAAACTAATAATTACTACTAATTATGCAGTGCGTTTTAACGAAAATTACGCACTCTACATATAAATAGCTTTTGATATATTGATTTCTATAAAATATGCAAAAACGCGTTAAAATAAAAATTATAGAAGCATATTTTGCCAAACACAAGTTTGGTGTAATTTCAAACCCTGTATTCACAAAACCGCAACCTCAACTTTTGGGTCCCCACATCTACGCGACTAATATTATTACCCTGGTTACGCACATGATGGAATTCAAATGTATAATCTTTATAGGTGTCCCTTTTACCCAAGATCTCAGTAGACATATAGAAGTTCCGTTCTTTTTGTCATCACAAAATTAAGATTTTATGAAAATATTATTTCCTTTTTCCCTAGAGCACAACCTTTCCTACTATTTCATTTGTGAAAATTTTGCTCATTTATATTGAGAAGTGGGTAAATCTATGGAAGTAGGGTTATTTCTCAAATGTCGTTCTCTTTGTACACTGATATTGAATCGAAGGTCATCTTACCAAGACTCAAGATTATATAAAAGTCAGCGTATCAAAAGTTATTTGGAGGTTGGTAGTTTTCATTAAAACGCGCGGTATAATGTGCCTGGCTATTGAAGGTTCATTACAAAAATGTTATAGGTACCTACTACAGTTGCAGAATGGGAAAAAGTAGCAGATGATTATAAGGATATTTGGCAATTTCCACGTGTTTAGGTGCTTTAGATGATCGACATATAACATTTAGACTACCGATTTCTGATGGTTCACATTTTTACAACTGTAAAGGCACACACGCAGTATTGTTTTGTTAGGGTTAGCAAATGCTAATTATAAATTTATATACGTTGATGTTGGTGTTAATGGAAGAACTGTGACGGAGATGTTTTTAGTGCCAGCAATTTTTCAAAAGTTTTAAAAACAAATGCTCTAAATTTTCTCAAAGAAAAATGCTTACCAGGCCGCAAACAAAACTTACCATATGCAGTAATTACAGATGATGCTTTCCTTTGTTGCCTAATTTACTAAAACCTTCTCCTCAACGAGGTCTTAACCATGATCAAAAAATATTCAACTACAGATTACCAAGAGCTCGTAGAGTAGTTGAGAGCAGCTTTGGCGTATTAGAAAACCGATTTAGAGTGTTAATCAAACCCATGCATTTAGCGCCAAATAAAGTTGAAAAAATCACATTGACGTGTTATATTACATAATTACTTATGTTCTGTTAAAAAAAAACATTACCTGGAAAATTAGACAAAGCATCATGCAATTTACAAAAGGCGCATAATAAATTTGGAAACAAATCTTCATGTGTGGTAAGGCTAGTGAGAGAAGAATAGCTTATTTTAATTCTGAAATTGGACAAGTGCCATGGCAAGAGGACTCCATTAACAGACATAGATTGTAAAATCTTTTATTTATAATAAAAAGTAAACATTATTCTCAGTATTTTATTTAAATCTACACTTTTTAGTTGCATTATTTAACATATTATTAATTTCTTGTTCAGTATCCAGCAAAATATTTGGATCTGTTATCAAATTAAGTTTTGAAGCAACATAATCTGCATATATTTGATTGTCAGTTTTTTTTTCAATTACATTGCGATTTTTTAAAATACTTGCAATATCTTTAATTGCATCTTCAGCATGATCTAAGACACGCTTCTTTGCTTTGTTTAGTTTCTTGGTCACAGTATACTTTACGTGACTTCAGCCAGAGACTTTTAACTTGCGGTAAATACTTTCAAATACGTCTAAAATAAGAAATCGGTAGAAAAAAATGTGGGTTTTTAGCGATTTATGCGTAAAAACGAGATTTTTGTACCCAATTCTGAGGTTATGTAGCCCGATTAGGTGTTATTTTAATTTTGCTTTAATTATGTGTTGGACTTTCAGTGTGATATAATAAAAAAACGAAACACATTTGGATAGTTATTTCTGATAATCTGCTTTGAATACAAATAAAATAGGTTGGAATATGTATTGCCAAAAAAATTTTGCTCAACCTTTTCTAAGAATGTGTTAGAAATATAACTCAGTTATTTTAATTGTTTTACTTTTATCACAAATACACGCCACTGAGTTACACTCTGATAAAAAATACTTGAGTTTTGGTTTTGCCATTAATATATTTAAACTATTAAATACTTACGTTTCCGGTTACTATTATTGCTTAATACTATTTTTATTGTAAGAATTAATTTCTATTTTTATTTTGTAAAGGTTTAAAGCATAGTGCATAATTATATTATTGTCCCATTCTGAGATGTGTGTATAAGAATAACAGGGATGTGCAATGATTACGCAAAACGTTGTTGAATATTACTTCACTAAAATTATTTGTTGATGAGGGTATCATGAAGGTTGGGTATCTACTTACATTAAGGTTTTTGAAAATAATGTTGAGGTTTTAACTTAGGTTAGTAGATCAAATGTTTCACTACTAAGACCAAATAATCAAACGGGTGTAAAAGCGAAAGCAGTGTTGAGGTATAAACAGTGCTGAGGCAAAAATAGTGTTGATGTTTCAACTTAGGTTAGTAATGGAAATGTTTTACTACTAAGATAACATAATCGAACGCATGTATGAGCGAACATATAGTGTTGAGGCATAAATAGTGCTGAGGCAAAAACAGTGTTGTGGTTTTAACTTAGGTTAGTAGTCGAAATGTTTTACTACTAAGATAAATAACCGAACGGATGCATGAGCGGACATAGTGTGTAGGCATAAATAGTGCTGAGGCAAAAATAATGTAGAGGTTTCAACTTAGATTAGTAGTCGAAATATGTTACTACTTAGACGGAATAATCGAATGGGTGCATGAGCGGATATAGTGTTGAGGCATAAATAGTGTTGAGACGAAAATAGTGTAGTGATTTCAACTTAAATTAGCAGTCGAAATGTTTTACTACTAAGACAAAGTAATCGAACGGGTGCATGAGCGGAAATAGTGTTGAGTCATAAATACTGCTAAGGTAAAAATAGGGTTAAGAATTCAACTTAGGTTAGTAGTTGAATTGTATTACTACTAAGACAAACCAATCAAACGGATGCATGAGCGAACATATGTCTTTAGGCATAAATAGTGCTGAGGCGAAAATAGCGTTGAGGTTTCAACTTAGGTTAATAGTCGAAATGTTTTACTACTTAGACAAAATAATCAAACGGGCGCATGAGCGGAAATAGTGTTGATTCATAAACAGTGCTAAGGCGAAAATAGTATCCAGGTTTCAACTTAGGTTAGTAGTCCTAATGTTTTACTACTAAGATCAAATAATCGAACCGGTGCATGAGCGAGTATAGTGTTAAGGCATAAATAGTGTCAAGGCAAAAATAGTGTTGAGATTTCTACTTAGTTTAATAGTCGTAACGGATTACTACTACGATAAAATGATCGATTTGGTACATGTGTGAGAATATTGTTGCGATTTTATTATGAATCACTAAGCGGAACATTTTACTACAAGTAAAGTAATCGAAGTTGGGTTCAACACTAACTGCATGGGACCGCAGCATATCCTAGCAATACATCTACGATTATGCTGTATAAAGCCCTCTCGTGCAAGTCCCCTACGATAACTGTTTGTGGTGTCGAAAATACTCATATATATCAATGTCGATGAGAACTTGCACACGCACGCCTGAAAGTAACGTTCGGCAATTGATTTGTTTTGTAAATAGATAATACAATAAGTGAATATTAAATGAAAACATATAAACAAACAATTGCAAAAGATACATCATTATAACAGAACAATTACAACACAATTAGGAAGCAGTGCCAATTCGCACGTTTAATTACTGTGAAGTTTGTTATATTTAAATGGTTAATGACGTTACAATAGTAACACTATTGTTCGATAAACAGTACGGATTTATTTTAAAGAAGAAACCATACATGTATAAAATCTGCAAAAACTCTGTTTTTAACTAACATTTCATTTTATGGTCTGCTGGATTAGTTTTCAACTTATAAGCGTTCTCTGCGTTTCCACTTAATAACCCGTAAAACTTCTATCGTATTATCAATAGCGAAATAAGATCGACAATGTCGGAACGAAAGATTGAACTGAATGCAGCCATTATTTTTTCACAAATTATGCTACGCCGATGACCTGTTCGAAAACTTACAATATGTGTTTAAGGGTTATTAATGTTCTATGTGTCTTTATGAATCAATCCTTGAGAGCCTTCATTGTTGTGGCGCGCATTGATATTTAATCCAATTTCATATTGCAAGGAGTATGTTATTGTTCTGTCTCAAATAGTGTCAAAAGCTCTTCTAACTGTCAAAGATTACACAAGGCGAGGTTATTGTTCTTATAGTATCAAGAGCGCTTTGTATATTCATCCCCGATCTACGCTCGCGTGACATTTCTGTAAGAAGTAGTTTGAGATTTTGGAATTTAATTAAACCAAATTTACTGAAAAACCCGCAAATTTTTCAATAGTATTTGAAAATGTACGTGTTTTTGTATGGTTTTTAATAATTTTTAAATATTTTTGACAGGTCAGGTAATGTAAACCGGACCCAGTTTTTTTATTTGTTGATGGTGGATTAAAACTAGTGGTAGGAATCAAAGAGATCAGCGAAACATTTTCATTTGTTATAAGCTCTTCTGTATAATATTGAGGTACATCATCTTCCACAATGTCGTGTGATTTAATTCAATTAGAGTATTCCCCGACTGGAGTGGTTCCACTGTTGATGTATCATTTTGCTGAAATGATGTGAATTTTTGCTGATGATTATTAAAAAAATTATATAACCCAGGCAACGCAAGAACATTCGTAAAATATATTATGAATGTACCTACAGTATATTCGAATGTATAGTATGTACTTAGTATATGTAATCTCAAAATGATAGAATATTTAAGGGATATTATCAGAACTACAACATTGGACGGTTTAGAACAGTCCAAAAAAGATGCTCTAATATATAGAGTACAACGGTCGTAAATATATTCATAATTGTAAACAAATTACATTAAAACTCTGTTTAGGCTAAATCAATTCCTCTCTATTAACCCATTAGCGCTCACTGTACCCAAGCGAGTACAACTAATTGAGTGACATGCTTTTGCCATCTATCAAGAAATAGTGGAAATTTTAGTGATTCATTCTTTATTACAAAGAAGTTGAAACAGTTTTTTTTCGGACAAGTAGGCTTGTCCTTTAGGAATGTTATGTATTTGTTAGTTTTGTTTTGTTATTCCTGAGGTGAGCACCTGTTGAAATATTGTTTCTTGCACTGACTTCTACTATTGGCGGTAAGTTTTGTTTACTCAGTTGTTTTTGTAAAGAGTTTAGGTATATTGGTATAAAATGAGCTTGTTAAAATACATATCTATGTAATTGTGTCAAAATGAAATATTGATTGAGTTTTATTCCGCAAAAAAGTATGATGTACTCAAGCGAGTACACTGGGCATATGAAAGCAAATTTAGATTTCTTATTTTATTACAGACATGGATTTTCATCATGCTGTTGGTGTAAGACAGTTTTATGGAAGATATGCAGGCTTACCTTCGGCTCTCGAGGATATTGAAACTTCTAATTCACCATCTGAACTTCATATAATTTTAATTCCACCAGATCCTGACGTGGTAATGGACGAAGAATATATTCAAGATGACGATCTTGTGCCGGTACATTTTGCATTAGCAACTAATGTTGTAGGAGAAGTAGAAGTACATTATACTTCTGACACGGATGATGAAGATGATGTATCTTTGTTGTTTAGATTTCAAAATTTAGATAAGAAAAAACTAAAAAACCCAAATGGACCAAAGCGTTTACCAACATTAGTATGCACAGCACAAATGGATGTAATGAACGACTGGAAGTCTTACGGCACGACTTAGAAAATTTAAATGAAATTGAGGTATTTGAAAAGCTATTTAGTGACGATATTTTTGATTATATAGTCACACAGACTAATTTGTACTCATCCCAACAAAATAACCATAGCTTTTTTTGTCTCTAAAGCAGACTTAGAAATGTTTATTGGTATATTATTATTAACTGGTTGTCACCAATTACCAAGTGAAAGATCGTACTGGAGTCTCTACGAAGATTTGAAAGTACCATTTGTGTTAGGTGCCATGTCGAGAAATGGATTTTTTGAAATAAAAAGATACATCCACCTGGCAGACAACAAAACGTTAGACAGACTTGCTAAAATGGCAAAACTTAGACCCCTTGCCGATCGTTTAAACCAAAATTTTCAACAATGGGAACTTTTTCATGAAGATCTGTGTATCGATGAGTCCATGGTGAAATTTTTCGCGCGACAGAGCCAAACAATTTATAAAAGCAAAGCCTTGGCTATAAAAATTGGCTACTATGCAGTGCTATGGGCAACTGTTATGCTGTAGATACTTACCGTAGAAGCAAAAACGTGCAGCAAGAAGGTCAAAAGAAGAAAAAAGAACCGCTGGTATCCAGAGTGATCTTGGGCATGGTTGAAATAGTCGGTTCGCCATCAAATCACAGATTGTTCTTTGATAACTTTTCTACGAGTTACCATCTGTTAACAGTGTTAAAGGAAAGAGGTATTAGAACTACTGGAACTACTAGAGATAACAGGACAAAGCAGCGTTCCTTCACTAGCAAAAAGTTAGTGCAAAAAAGGGAAAGAGGTTACTTCGAACACCAATACGAACAAAGACGTGATCTTATATTTGTACGATGGAAAGACAACAATATTGTAACGATGGGGACAAATTTTGATTCCATAGAACCTACTGGAAAGGTAAAACGCTGATCAACAGCAGCTAAGAGCAATATTGATATATCCCAACTCGTTTTATTTGAAAGTTATAACAAGTCAATGGATTGTCATCGAATTAGCGTTCGAGAAAAAAGTGGTGGTGGATCCCATTCACCAATTTTATAAATATGGCAGTTCTTAATGCGTGGAAGTTATACCAACTGGTTACTGTAGATCAGCAGATTCCTTTGCTTGAATTTTAAAGAACTCTGGTCAGACATTACTTAAGCTGTTATGCTAAATCTACTGTTACAAAAGACATACTAGAAGGCATAACTTAACCAAGCGTTCAAAGACATGAAAGGGGACATTTTCTAAAAAACAATTCCATTGATGTTTTCATGTTTTTAATATGTAAATTCTGCTATTCAAAATTTGAACAGATATTTTGATAATGGTTGTAATAAACCAAAACGCGTCATACAAAAATAGTTGAACATTATTGATGACCAATACCCAGAAATTCTACATATAATATTAATAATATGGTCAGAAAAGCAAACATATATATATATATATATATATATATATATATATATATATATACAGGGTGTCCCAAAAGTCATGGTCCAAATTGAAGGATTTGATAGCTGAGATTAATACCTATTTAAATAACTATATATGTTGTTATCCAATTGTTGATGGTTTCAAAGTTATAACAACTTTTGCGTTTTTTTCAAAATCGTGCAGAACTTCAAATATTAATTTGCTATAAAAGAAATACTGACCTTTTGAAAATAATTCGTTTTTTGTTGTATGCGTGAATGTTGCGTATTTAATAAATAAGGACTTCCTCAAACATTTACTTATTACCGCAAGAGAAAATCATAATTTTTTCCATAATTTTAGTTCTATGAAAAATTGTGCGTGCTTTTCAAACTGAAATTACTCAAAAAAAATATTACCATCGAAAAGTGCACACCTATCCAAAAAACTTCATCAATCAATACACTTTGTTTACAGGTATAACTGGTAGGTCTAAGATTAAATGCATAGAAAATTTTTGGGTAATTTGTAGGTACAATCCCAAGAACAGCACTTTTATTAAAGAATTCGCAAGTAATAGCCAACTTATAATTTTTGCAAAATATGAACTTAAAATAATCAAATGTATTTAAAATTCGTTTACAACAAATGTTCGAATGTTCTGCCACTAGTTCTTATAGATAAACGACACCGTTTAAAAAAATGAAGGCGCGATCGTTTTCTCTCAGCCTTTCAACGGCTTTGCGTATTTTTGTACGAAGGTCCTGCTCGTTTGTGGTATGTGTTTTATACACATTTTCTTCCATATAACCCCACAAGAAGTAATCCAGGGGATTGAGGTTGGGCGAACGCGGTGGCCAATAGATAGTACCTCTTCGTCCTACCCAACGATTGGCATATGCTTGATTTAAGTGTTCCCCAACATACGAGCATTATGTGCTGGAGCACCATCGTGTTGAAACCTTACATTTGATTTACCAATGCTCCACCCGAAGATACTACATTAGCCAGAAAGCGAGTTTCTTTTAGCTGGAAAATTTTTGAATTTTGCCGAACTCTTGCTGTTCTAAGCAAGGTAGAGATCTCTAGCGTGCATGACAACACTCACACACGGGACCTCCATTTTACCTCTCATACGAATGAGGGTGTATTTTTCTGAAAAATGCTCGCATAAAATTTTTCAAGCAGACCGTGTCGGGATTTGTACTCGGGACCTTGGGCATAGTAGTCACACACATACCAACTACGCCACGGAGCCGCCGCATCGTCTTGAAACCACATTATACGCCTAGTTTCTAGAGGGATATCTTCTAGAAGATCGCTTAATTCGTGTCGAAGAAGTGAAGGTACCGTTGTGCATTAAGCCTGGTTGGTAATTCAAATGGCCCAACTTGCGACTATCCCAGCCCACAAATTAATGCTAGAACGTTGTTGAAATCGGTCGTGTCGTACAGTTCTCGGGTTTTCAATTGCCCAAAAGTGGAGATGGTGAATATTAAATATTTCAACCCTATGGAAAGACGATTCATCACTCCATAAAATTTTTTCAAATAATTGTTGATCGTGGCGATGTCTGCGGAGCATTTCGCGGCAAAACGCTACTCATTGTGAATAGTCCGTTGGTAATAGAGCTTGCACGCGTTGCATGTGGTATGGATGGATATTGTTACTGCGTATCATTCTATGTACAGTAGTTCGTAGAACTCCAGATTGCCTGGCAATGTCCCTAACACTCGTTGCAGAATTATCTAACGCCATGGTAACGACTTCGTCTTCATCTCCAATTCTAGGCTTTCCTTCTCGTTGTCGTAAAGCACCAGGACTTTCACCTTGAACATAAACGTGATGCACTCTTTCAAATACCCTGCAGTCGGGAAAATGGGCTCGGTTAGGAAAACAAATTGTGTATTCTCTAGCAGCTTGCCGTGCATTGCCATTACATGCTCCATAAACAAAATACATTTCAGTATACTCACGAGCAGTATAGTACATTTTCTAAATGTAGAATTTTAAAACTAAACAACAAAAGCAACAATAATCACAAAACAGAAATCCACTATTTTAAAAATTGATCTAATCTAGTCGAACAATTGTACACGATTCAAAAACAATTTTTAATTGAAGGCAGGCCATTAAATACTAACACTAAAATGTAACTAATATGTATAACATTTGCCAAGAATGTTTATATTTACCTGCCATTGTTTGTAGTTGATTTAATGAAGCGATTCTTTACCTGATTTACCTTAATTTTGGATAAAATTCATATTAAATAGTTTGATTATCTACTAAAGCTTTTGCAAAAATATAAGTTGGCTATTACTTATAAATTCTTTAATAAAAGTGCTGTTTTTGGGATTGTATCTACAAATTACCCAAAAATTTTCTATGCATTTAATCTTAGACCTACCAGTTATACCTTTAAACAAAGTGCATAGATTAATGAAGTTTCTTGCATAGGTGTGCACTTTTCAATAGTAATACTTTATTTCAGTAATTTCAGTTTGAAAAGCACGCCCAATTTTTCATAGAACCAAAATTATGAAAAATTATGATTTTCTCTTGCGGTAATAAGTAAATGTTTGAGGAAGTCCTCATTTATTAAACACGCAACATTCACGCATACAACAGAAAACGAACTATTCTCAAAAGGTCAGTATTTCTTTTATTGCAAATTAATATTCGAAGTTCTGCACGATTTTGACACAAAACGCAAAAGTTGTTATAACTTTGAAACCATCAACAATTGGATAACAACATATATAGTTATTCGAATAGGTATTAATCTCAGCTATCAAACCCTTCAACTTGGACCATTACTTTTAGGACACCCTGTATATATATATATATATATATATATATATATATATATATATATATCTTACTAATTTGACATTTGTCAAATATAGTTGCATTTGAAGGTTTGTATACAAGACCATTTTTAATAAAGATCTGCAAAACAAATAAATTTTTTGTTAAAAAAATATCGTGGGCACTAATGGCTTAAGTTAATTCACGTTATCTTTTCTGGAAGATTCGGCAAGATAGACGCGACCTTTTACTGCGTGTGTCGTTTTATTGCTCTTATCGAGGTTAAGTTTTTCTTTAATTCAAATTTTTCATTACAACAAGAGAAAATTCTATTTTAAAAGTGCTCTTAGGAATGTAGAGTTTGTATCATTAAATATATATAAAGGAGTACCCTTGAGATCCTTATTGTTAATAATAACTACCAGTTATATAATGCACAAATTGTTCCCAGTATTTTACTATGTATACTGACAACTGAAATTATACCCGCTTGACACTAACAGTAGTGCGCTCAATTATTGACTGGCTACCTAATGCAGAGCACCCTTGTGTTTTAACCCTTAAGTACTACCGACCAAATATGATTACATTGGTACTACAGACGGGCCAGTCAGACCCAATATTTAATTGGCAATTTAGAAAAAAGCGAATTGTTTATTTTCTCAAAATACAAGTAAAATGTACACACTTAATGAACTTAAAGTAAATGAACTATCCTAAATACAGTTGGGGCAAAATTTTTTAGCACATGTTAAACAAATTGGTATTTTACAAGTCTCGCAGTATGTGTTAGTTTTGCGTTACTTGTTCCCAGGACATATACCACATCTTTTCCTTTTTGATAGGGTAGTAGTTTCCTGACGTTCAGTGTTATGATCTAGAACTATACCAAGAATATCTGCTGTGAGACTTCGCAGTTTGCGTGGTTTTTTTTTTGTTGTTGACTCTGCGAGTCATATGTCCGGTACAAAGACTACGACCAAGTTGATGTAAGTAATCTAGTCTTTTAATTTCCTTACCATTTGAAGAAAATTGATATAAAACTCGTGAATTGACCCCAGATACATTCAGCATCATGTGAAATAATACCATTGGCCAACGTCTTGTTCTACGAGATGTAGAGTAATTAGCACATTTTTGATCTAGTGAATCTACATCGGACTTAGTTGAATTACAAAATAGAATGATCTCAGGTTTTTTAGTTAAGGCATCTATTGATTTCTCATTATGCATACTAGATGTTAAAATAACTGCTTTCCTTTTTTTAGGAACATATGATCCAATTGTATCATTCGAAGTAAATCCAAAAACTGAAGTATCAACTTCACGTTCTTTAGATGGCAGAAATTTAGAAGGTATAAATCTTTTATTTTTCTTCATTTTTCTACATATGTCAATTTTCTCTTTCTAAGTTCGTCAGTTAATTCTAAGGAAGTGTACCAATTGTCTCCTGTTATATTTCTCTTAGTGCCTACTATGGATTCCGTTAAACGAAGTACAACATCAGTCGGTTTAGAAAATTTGGAGTCGTTTTTCTTGATACTCTTTCCAGTAAACACGTCACAATTGAACATATAGTGTGTTTTACAATCCGCCAAAATTTGTATTTTAATGCCATATCGCGCCGGTTTATTTAACATATACATTCTAAAAAGCACATCAGCCTCCAAAAGGCGTAAGCATCTCATCGACTGTCATTTATAGACCTGGTGAATAATAATTTTTTGAATTTTGAACAAATTCTTCGAAAATATCTGAAATAGCCGCTAATTTATTTTCTTTATCTCTTTTCTTTCTGGTATCTTTACTATCAAATCGAAAACAGCACAGTATAAAACAAAATCGCGCCAGAGACATGGTACAACGAAATATATCTCTACCAATTCCGTTAGTTGCCCATAAAAACCGTAAATTTTAATGACCAGATTTGAAGACTCCTAATAAATAAAGAAGACCAATAAATGCCTCTATTTCAATCTTATCAGTAATATTAATAAATGAAGCAGAAAATTGTCTGCTGTTTCTGCGCCTTTTAAATTTACTATACATTACTTTAATCTTCTCAATTTTGGCGTTAGTCCAAACGACAACTTCTGAAATTATTCTATCAGATATTAGCAGTCTCCAAGCTTTTAATGGAGATGAAGTAGGATTTTGTCGGGCTGAACCTTTCAAGCCTGGCAAAACTGTTACTATATTCTTTGCTAAAGTTTTTCCTCTTACTGGTGCATCTTGTGCCCATTTTGTTCTGTCTTTTCCATACCACGCTTAACTGTTCTTTGTCGTCTTCACTCTTCCATCTTCTAATGACTGAGTATCTTCCTGTTCTTCATCGCTTTGATCAGAACGATTCCATTCGACTTCACTGTCAGAAACATGATCACTATGTTCTTCAAAATCATTTTCCTCTTGGTCACTTACATCGCCAGCATTTAATATATTTTTGCACGCTTCACGCCTATCTTTTGCTGAAGATACAACGTCGTCGTTATCTGAACTGTTGTTATCAATGCTATCATCGAAATCCTCCCAAAACTCATCATTTTCAATAATTTGCAAAGTTCCGCATCAGAAAGACCCCTTCTGTTTTCCATTAACCTTAAGCAAATGTAACCAATCATAAGGACGTTTTAAATTATAAAATAGAGTATTTTACTTGTACGTTTGCACTCTAAATATGCAAAATCTAAAACTTGATAATTTTCCACAACTACCAAAAATACTTACGCTTCTACTACAGACGGGTCGCTCAGACACAAAATTACAATAATACGGTTAAAAAATCGCTTTACAGACAAGTATATCACGTTACACGTTCACAAACCAACTGATTTAGGAATACTAAAGGGCACGATGCATACAGACATGTGCAAAGCAAAATTCTACATGTTTCAACAAGATGCTGGGTCTCAGGGACCCGTCGGTAGTACTTAAGGGTTAAAACACAATAATCGAAAGCAGTTTATTTCTGAGAACTCGTTTGTTGCTTGGGAACCTAACAGTCTTATTTAAATCAATTTGGGTAGATTCTTAATTACTGGTGGGCGATACGAATATCGATACATATTCTATATCGATATGTATCGATATATCGAATATCGATATATATCAATGCGTTTCAACACGTATCGATGCGTATCGATATGTATCGATGCGTATCGTTGCGTATCGTTACGTATCGATTCGCATCGATGCTTATTGGTGCGTATCGATATTTTATCTACTCTTTCTTTGGGAATAAAAGATCGTTTTAAAATAATGTATTTGTTGACAATTCAATCTTTCACCTAAGATTGTTTTTTATCAAAATAATTAAAGTTTCAAGTTTAATATTTGTGACATAAGTATATATATATATATATATATATATATATATATATATAAATATTATAAGTAGTTTTTTACACAAGGTAAGTTGATAAATGCTAACGTATTGAAATTAATATATATATATATATATATATTATAATTATTATTATATATTATAATATATACTGGGTGCTTCAAAAAAATGTATACACACTTTGAACTTCCATAGAAAATTTATTTACCGTTCTACAAAGTTAAACTTCAGGAAAATAGAAAGAAAGCTGAAAGTCCAATGTAAATGAAACATAAATAACAAATGTTAATACTGTTCAAATTGGTGACCTGCAGCATCAATACAATTCTGAGTACGAGTCACCACAGATTCTGTACATCGTATCAAAACGTCCAATGAGATTTCTCTACACACTGCTTGAATCTCATTCCAAAGAATGTCTAGGTTACGTGGTTTACGTTTGTACACCTCATCTTTTACTGTGCCCCACAAGAAGAAATCCAGTGGTGTAAGGTCTGGAGAGCGTGCTGGAAACTCGATTGGCCCCCTGCGTCCTATCCACTAAAAATCATCATTACCGTATAATGCACGAATGGCAGGAAATATGGAATCAGCAAGCATTGTTAGGTAATTAATACCAGTTACAGTGCCTTCAAATCGAAAAGGTCCAATGAGTCCCCTTGAAGACAAACCGCACCACACATTTACACCAGGCAAATTTACAGCTTTTTCAATTGTAATGTGAGGATTTTCTTCACACCAGTAAACACAATTGTGCCTATTGACAGTTCCATTAAGTTTGAATTGGGCTTCATCCGACCAAATGATGCTACCCATAAATCCCGGTTCACGTATCACCATCTCCTGAATCCATTCACAAAATTGCAACCTTCGATCTGGATCGTCGTCATTTAGCTGTTGCACCAGCCTTGGAATGTAAACA
Source organism: Platerodrilus igneus (assembly GCA_036346225.1). Classification (NCBI taxonomy): domain Eukaryota; kingdom Metazoa; phylum Arthropoda; class Insecta; order Coleoptera; family Lycidae; genus Platerodrilus; species Platerodrilus igneus. The sequence goes on from JARFIW010000373.1 coordinate 59,227, forward strand.
CGATACTTGCCTCTCTTCAGAATGCGTAGCACGCTGCTAGCACTTACATCACTTTCACGTGCCCTTGCCTTGAAGATTTGTTAGAGAGCGTTGAAACAGTTCCAAGACTGTCGTTGATGACTCATCACTTGTAGCTGTTCGAGGCCGACCTGAATGACCTTTATGCACATCACACACTGTTCCATGAACTTCGAATTTGTCTCGTATGCGTGTAATTGTTAATCTTGAAGGTGGTTCTGTATCATACTCCCTTCTCCACTGTCTTTGAACTTCATTTACATTCTCAAACTTCCAGTACCACTTAATAACCTGCTTACTTTCTTCAAAACTCAAACGTACGTCCGCCATGTTGATATTACAAATTCCAACTGATAATTTAACATAGAGGGACGATTATGCTGGCACCTGGCGAAGAAATATAACATTAGCCTTGTAGTGCGGGAAAACTACAATAGTTTAAAGTGTGTATACATTTTTTTGAAGCACCCAGTATATATATATATATATGTTTATTATATATATATATATATTTATATGTATATAAATAGAGTTGGGCGATACGGGATTTTGCGTATCGAATATCGATGTATATTCTAAATCAATATGTATCAAATATCGATATATATATATATATATATATATATATCGATTCGTATCAATGTGTATCGATACGTATCGATCCGTATCGATAAATATCGATTATTGATATATCGATATTTATTTTTCACTGTATCGGGGAATCGATACGTATCGATATATCGATACGCCGACCCAGCCCTATTCATTATCATAATCTTGTAAGATAATGAAGTCCACAGATTTTCTTGGGTTAATGATCTAATAAAAATTGAAGTTTACTGTAATACCAAATTGTTGAAATGTAGATCCGAAATTAAGATTTGTTATGAAAGCCTTTGGTGGTTAGTTATATTATTTTTACATCAACATCTGCACCACTACTTATGGATTGTTTTACCTTCTTATATTCTGTGGTAAAATTAGTTTCGAGTCCATTCCATTTATTTTTTATTTCTGAAATTATTACATTAAGACGTAATTGATACAGTGAATTTTTTATATTTTCTAAAGCTGCAGTTCGTGCATGTTTATTATGATACAACCCTGATTTTACATGATATAAACAAGGATTGTTATAGTAGGAATCAATTAAAGAACGCACTTGATCATTAGACCGCGACATAATTGTAAATATAAGTTAGAAAAATCTGTTTATTTGAATGACACAAACAAGAGGGTATAACATAGGAAAACCATACATAACCGACAATAACAATGTATTATGAAAATAAAATGGAGCTATTGTGCAGATTTGGGAGTCGATTTATTGAGAAAAATAGGACGGGTTCTATAAATTATGGACATAATTTATATCCTAAATTATGAACTAAATTTCTGTGTATTACACATTTCGGAAAATACTTCTAAATTTAGAAACAAATTCAGTACCAAATTTAGAAAGAAATTGAGTATTGTGTAAAACAGCTCAAACGTACCATTCCATAAATGAACATGAACATTGGCTTTAAGGCAAAATAAGGACGAATAAGTGAGTAGTATTATCGTCCAACACGTAGAATGTTTTGTGTATAAAACTTAAAATATTTATGATAATAAATTAGTTAAACTAACGCTGTGAATCCAAGAAATTTACAATGCAAGTGATAGTTGCAAAATCTTTGATGTAAATAGGGGAGCGAAGTTAATTCATGAGAGTCGCCTCCTTGTGTCGTATAATTGAGTAACTTTCATACAGAAAACTATTATATTTGGAAAGAAGCAGTAATTGATCGAAGGCCTGCGGCAACTAACCGATACTATAAGTTAGGGGTTTAAAAGTATCTGCGGGAGGCCTTTCTTTCTGACGTCATATGCACAAGTTTCCGGATTAATATAATGGTCCTTGGTGATAGCAGCTTTATTCACCGAAACTAGATGAGTTGAAAAACTTGTAACACACTGACGTCACTGTCCTTTCAGTCGATAGTGGTGCAATGTCATGTACCGCCTTCCATTTATAAAACCTGTAATCACATTTTATGTACTGATGTGAAATGTCCTAGTTATCGTCGTTGCTGAGAAATAACGACTATAGAGGTATTGTAAATTGGGATCCGGGATATCACTAAAATTAGTTAAAACTCTAGGGGATTTGAAATTTTTCGTCGAGTGTCAGTTGTGTCTTAAAGCAGTTGTAGTAAGATTAGTAATACTGAATTTAAACATCGCTACGTACTTTAAAATGTTGCAGAGTGTAAATGTTTTAAGAATGCTAATAATAATTTCCTCTATTAAAGAAACATTGACGTGAGGTCTGTCCAAGCTATGTTACACATGGTTACCGGTCTTAGGATCAGCCCACGCACCCCACACGCTTTTGCCGTCTGTGCAATATATAAATTGTTACACACACTTGTATGAGGCGCTGTTTGTGTCTATAATAAATACCGATATATATATATATATATATATATATATATATATATATATATATATATATCTTTTTTAATATGTAGCGAAAAATATTGAAATGCTAGTTCGTACTTAAGGTGCGTGAAGTTAGCCGCAACATTTTTGATTTTTAAAAATATTTGTCATAATTAGGCGCCAATTAGGCGCCATTTTGCGCCGCTAAAACTAAATTTTGCGCTGTCTTGGCAAAAAGTTATTAATAAAATAAGTTCACGAAGCCGCACTTTTTTCAATGTTCAGAAAATCTTTATTTCATAATTTAGCGCCAATTAGGCGCCATTTTGCGATGTTGAAACGAAATTTTGCGCTCTTCTATGCAAGAAGTTATTAAAAAAAAACTATTTCTCCAAACTAGCCAAAATCGTGAAGTTGACTGCGACTTTTTTGAATTTTGAAAAATTTTTGTACCACAATTAAGCGGTAATTAGGCGCCATTTTACGCCGTTGAAACAAAATTTTGCGCCCTCCTGTGTATTTGAAAAAAACTATTTCTCCAAACTATCCAAAATCGTGAAGTTGGCCATGCATTTATATTTCCAATGCTCCACCAGAAGGTACTACATTGGCTAGGAGGCGAGTTTTTTGTTTACTGGAAATTTAGAATTTTGCCGAACCTTTGCCGTTCCAGGCAAGGTAGGGATCTTTAACGTACGTGACAACACTCACACACGGGACCTCCATTTAACCTCTCATCCGAACGAGGGCGTAATTTTTGTGAAAAATGCTCACCTGCCATCTTTCAAGCAGTCGGCCGTGTCGGAATTCGAACCCAGGACCTTGGGATCCGTAGTCTTACGCTTACTGCATTGATCCACGGCGATGCCCCGTGAAGTTGGCCGCGACTTTTTTGAATTTTGATAACATTTTTGTACCAAAATTAAGCGGCAATTAGGCGCCATTTTGCACCGTTGAAACAAAATTTTGTGCACCCCGTGTAACAATTTATTTGAAGAAAACTTTCTCAGGCTATTTTAGACACGTGTCTGCAATGTTGAAATTACCGTTCTTTACAATAAGTATCGTAATTGAGAAATAATTGTATTATTTTAAAACGTTACATACAAGGAATGTGCTATAGAAAATATTATTGCAGTCTAAACAAATAAACACATTATAACCAGTAGCGTCTTACATTTTGCTGAGTACACAAGATTTATTTAAGTACAATATAGAGTGAAGAATTAAGTAAATAAAAGTGAAATACAATTCGCTGTTGACTTTCACAAAATATCAGTTAGAGATTTTTAAATCGGCATTTAGGATCTTAATCTTAAATAATAAAATACTTGTTTAAGCGTTTTTTAAGAAACAACTCTTAAGCGTGTAGAATAGAGAATGAAAGTTAGTATAAAAATTTTATTTCCTGTTATTAACTTGAAACTTTATAAAAATATATTATTAATCAGGTATTTAAATTATGTAAAACTACTCCTAACCAGGGGGTGTAATTCCATGGTAATACTTTCAAATATGATAAAAAATGATATGCAAATTACGAATTCTTCATGCGTGAAGAAGCGGACGACAGCTAATTTCTGATAAGAGGACACCGCTGGTGGCGAACTATATTATGTTCGCTTACTAGATGTGTCCGTTAGTTCTAGAATTTGGTATAAATCAAGATATGAATGTTTATACAGATCCAAAAAATGATTTTTTCAAATAACTTGTTACACAGGAGGGCGCAAAATTTCGTTTTAACGGCGCAAAATGGCACCTAATTACCGCTTAAATTTGGTACAAGAATTTTTTCAAAAGTCAAAAAGTCGCGGTCAACTTCACGCTTTTAAGTAGTTCTGAAAAATAGTTTATTTCGAATAACTTGTTGCACACTAGGGCGCAAAATTTCGTTTTAACGGCGCAAAATGGCGCCTAATTACCGCTTAAATGTGGTACAAACATTTTTTCAAAATTCAAAAAAGTCGTGGCCAACTTTACGTTCTTAAGTAGTTCAGAAAAATAGTTGCTTTTCGAATAACTTGATACACAGAAGGGCGCAAAATTTCGTTCCAACGGCGCAAAATGGCGCCTAATTACCACTTAAATTTGGTGCAAAATTTTTTTCAGAATTCAAAAAAGGCCCGGCCAACTTAACGCTTTTAGGTAGTTTAGAAAAATAGTTTATTTCGAATAACGTGTTACACAGGAGGGCGCAAAATTTCGTTTTAACGGCACAAAATGGCGCCTAATTACCGCTTAAATTTGGTACAAAAATTTGTTCAAAATTCAAAAAAGTCGCGGCCAACTTTACGCTTTTAGATAGTTCAGAAAAATACTTTATTTCGAATAACTTGTTACACAAGAGGGCGCAAAATTTCGTTTCAACGGCGCAAAATGGCGCTTAATTGGCGCTAAATTATGGAATAAAGTTTGCTAAAAATTGAAAAAAAGTGCGGCTTCGTGAACTTGGCCGGAAAAATCTTATTTTATTAATAACTTGTTTGCAAAGGCGGCGCTTAATGGTGCCTAATTGGCGCCTAATTATAACATAAATATTTTTGAAAGATTCAAAACTGTGGCGGCCAACTTCACGCACCTCCAATACTACACTGAACAGTCGGTAGAACAAATTACGCTATTTTGATTTAGGTATATTTGAATCTTATCCATATTTGCTTGTGATAACTGAAAAATGAACGTATTGTACCACATTGTATTGAAACGTTAATAAATACGTCGATTACGTAGGTAACAATTATTTTTGTTTAAAAAAATTCCAGCAGCTATTACACTGTTGAAAAACCTACAGTTCACCGATAATCTATGCCCCGATTTCTACTAACTTCTTAAAATCTAAATTTAGTTTTGAAAATGTCAGAGGCAGGGATGGGCGGATAGGTATTCCTAGTATATTTTGAGGTATATCCTGAAGACTACTGGACCAAAAATTGTAAAAAAAATATTATTAGAATCCTTAGACGTAGCTCTTTCATCATACCTCACGATATATTAATCAAAACTTTTCTTTTCTTTTGACCAAACTAAATAATTTTTTTCCTATATATGTGCTTTATCAAGACTTAAACACTATGCCAAATGCCAGATTTCTACGTTATAATTTTCAATAAAACCTTCTGTGACACCCGGACGGACAGACGGACACAAAATCGATTTTACAGGAGTACCTTTTTTCCTTTTAAAGTACAGAACTTTAAAAATGTCTTAGGAGTACTTCATCAAACAAGACAATTCTTGCAAATTTATGATATTCAACTGAACTCCTAGTACACCAGTAAAACATATTTTTAAACTCAGATATATTATACGCTTGGCATGTTCAAACACTTATCTTCGGACCTTTTAATTCTTTTGTATTATTTCGCGATTATACGCTTCACGTCCTTAGCCGCCTGCTAGTATGACAGCGACTGTGTAACGGGCATTTTTGTAATTTAACATTTTACGCTATCCTCAATTCATAAATACATTTCTACAAATTACTATTTCTATATTTGTTGCTTATGTGAATATACAAGTCTAGATAAGAGACGATAAGAAGTTGTGATAGAACGAGTTGAATAAACAGATGAGGAGTTGTAGTTCGTTCTTGATTCCTATATATGAAGTACGTTGAAAATACTGCTTTTCTGCTTTTGACAATAGTGAGAATTAATGCGCGATTAATTTTCGTATTGTTCCTGAACAAGTGCGGCACGATTTTAAATGTTTTTCTTGTGAAATAAAACTTGTACATTAACTGTAAAAAAGTGTAGTTCTGATTCGATTGAAGGAAGTATGCTTTTATAACTGAACGTGCGGTTTTAAGGTCGTTGACTTGCGGACTTATTGTTTACGCGTGCCTTACTCATTGTGTTTTTAGTTGATTTTTTGTTGGAAATAAAACTTGTTAAACTCGACCGCACGTGTGTTTTACGGAACATTTGACGGACTTACTTAGTGTTTTACACGTGTTTTATTAATTGTGTTTTTTTAGTTGAATTGTCTTTTGATATTTGAACTGTGTGTGCGATCTAGTTTCGTGGTCCCTTTTTGGTTATCAGAGTAGTGCATACTTTGGATTATCCAAATGCAGTTTTAAGCTTGAGTGCTTCAAAAACAAATGATGATACAGTTGTAGCAGGTTTAGTAGGAAAAAGGTTGCTTCTTATAAACATGTATCTCATTCACTTGTAAAAACAGTTGATACTGTAGTTTCTAAATTTTCTAACCCCAACGAATCTAAAATAGATCGTTGTTTGCGGGAATTTTCGTTATTCAAAAGCATTAGATTTTTCTTTGTTACCATAGGTAGCAAATAAAACACTTCGCGTTACTGTTAGTTTAATGCATTACATCGTGCCTTGAAAGCGTGATTCTAAATTTTTATTACCATTTTTTTTTGTGTTACAAAAGATTTCGACATTATTGTCTCAGGAAATAGAGTTAACAAGAATTTATCAAGGCTACATAGTTCCATCAGTATGATAATGTCTGCTGCTAACGCCAGTGAAATCCATAGGTGTGATTAGTGTAAAGTGTAAGAAATTCCATCAACACCGTCACAGTCAAGGGTGAAGTGCTTCGTTAGTGCAGGACATCGTGAATCTCACACTTCCGTTGCAAGGAAGCGTTGCTGAAGGACTTTTGTAAGTTGAACTATTTTCTACTTATTATTACTTTAAATATCTATCCGTTGCTTTACCATATCTTTGTCGTTCTGATACCTTTTACAATAGACTTGCCTGCTATTAAGAAAAAAAAAGAAAGAAAAAAAAAAGAAATCAATCCTACTGAATTACTCATATCTATTGTGTCTTGCCTATTTATCTTTTGTTAACATTTTGTCTGATTTATGTTTAATTGGTGTGTGAGGAAACGTTTCTGCTACTCCCCAATATTACCTCACTTTGTAATAAAAATTTTTATAATGCTTTTATCGTGATTATATTATATAGTTTATCTAAACAGTTTTATTTACATTCTACAAAGTACTGAATAACTGAGACTTTTCATTGCTGCTATGCTTTTTCTTTATTTCAGGTTTGCTTAACTATTTTTTTTCTTGCAGGTATTATCACTAACTCCTTACAGCCGCGTACATTGTATGTTGGTCTGCTTTCTACAACCACCCCTAATCTCCGATTGAGCCCGGGCATTTCTATGATTTTCTTTATGTTACGCACGGCTACGAGCCAACGTAGCATAACTTTGGCGCCCAACGTGGCTGCCCCGAATAACGTCACGTAACAACTTTCTTTCGTAACGGTACTAATTCACCTTTAATGATAATGTTATTAGATACGATTGCTTACAATCAATAAAAAGCATGCTCGGGTTACGTCTGTGTGAGTGGTTAGTATAAGGAATACTTTCCTCCTTTCTCTTTGTTACGTACAGTTTCTGCATCATACATTTCTGATTAATCTCGTATTTTTTATTGTATTTGCAATCACACGAATTTTCATCAACAAGTTCGACTACCTTTCAAATTAAAATGATTACTTATTCAAGCATCTTATAAAATTCCATTGTGTTGTTACAACGTTAAATATTTGGATTCTAATCTATATTAATCTGCTTCGGTTAGCAAATGTTAAAAATTCTCACATTATGGGTTCTCTGAAATAAGTTTAAAGCACCTGCATATATATGTTTAATGTGTTTGCTCTAACATGTTGGTTATCAATACTGTTACTACAAAATACTATTAATGCAGTATCCCATTATCACACAGGTATTCATAGACTCAGATGGCAAGCAATGAAAGTTGTCCACCTGCTTATCTTTTCCCGGTATTATCTGAAATAGTAAATCAGGTTTTATATAGGAAGTAGGCCACCTGCCACGCACTTAACTTTGCATGTGATTTTTCCAATGCTCTACCCGAAGATACTACATTGGTCAGGAAGCGAGTTTTTTTTACCTGGAAAATTTGAAATTTTGCCGAACCCTTGCTGTTCTAAGCAAGGTAGGGATCTTTAACGTGCGTGACAACACTCACACACGGGACCTCCATTTTACCTCTAATCCGAACGAGGGTGTATTTTTGTGAAAAATGCTCGTTTAATATTTTTCAAGCGGACCGTGTCGGGATTCGAACCAGGGACCTTGAGCGTAGTAGTCACACACATACCACTACGCCACGGAGCCGACCACGCACTTAACTACATAATGCTGCAATCCGAGTTGTAGAGACCCAACAATTTAAACAGAGGTTGTTGGGATACTACCAAGCAGGGGTTTCTCACGCGGACATACTTCGTGGAAGTCGTTATGTTATTTTGAGGCCATTTGCTTTCCTAATTGCGCTTGCTTGCAGGTGGTGTTCTGAGAATACTTCGCAGTTGTTACTTTGCAGACGATATTTTGTCGATGGGAAATATTTTTGGAAGGTATACACGTTACCACCCGGTGAAACGTCCAAAACGAATAGAAACTTCTCCAAGAATACCTTTCACGTAGAGATCGTTAATGAACCTTTGGACTATCTATTGCCGCATGATGCTGTTTTAAAGGCAAGCAGTAGCACTTCCAAGCTTTGTGTAGTGTTTAACGGTTCTGCTACCAATTCCTTACAATTATCGTTCAATGATCGGTTATACCCCGGTCCCAAACTTCAAACACATTTTTTGGCGACCTTCTCCTGCGGAAAGCATCCTCGAATACGAGCTATTGACTTTTATCTACGGTCTAGCTCCTGCTGCCTTTTTAGCGCAAGGCGTTGTTTGACAATTAATGATTGATAAGGGCGGTGCTTACGCTACGGTTTTAGTAGCCCCCTCCTTAATCGTACTTATATGGATGATATAATTTATGGTGCTGGCGTTTCGCCAGCAGCAAAGCAACTTCAGCTGCGTTGGGAAGGTTTCAACTCTGGAAATGGTCTAACAACTGTATCGATTTGCTGCAAGATTTTCCGGACATTCATCTCGAATCTGAGTTGACTTTTGCGATGACGTTAGAGAGATTAAGATTTTGTATTTTGATATGGAATCCTAAACCCGATACTTTCGCTTATTATGTGATTCCCTCTCAAGAGCCTTTTATGAAAATAAGTATACTCTCCTGTCATTGCTTTATTTATCTTCATCTTCAGTTTTTTTTTTCATCTGTTCGTTCAGGGCTTAAGATCAATTTACGAAATAAATATTGCACAGCCATTGTCGGGGCGCAAAATGTACGTTTATAATAAAAGAAGATTGCTTGAACCGATCTTGAACTAGAAAAAAAACAATTATTTTATCTTGAAAATTCCATATATCGTCACTGATTGCATGCTTAGGATGGAAAATTATTCGCCGATTTTTAAATCGTAGAACGAGTAAATTCTGCAACTGTCGATTACATCCACTTGCAAGAATTGGACCTTCGACTATAATATCCTCTAATTCCTTAGTCTAGCAATGTCATTCTTATCATTGGCCGTTTAATATTCCTTATTTCCTGTCAGATATTCGTAAATATTCATGGTAACCGTGTTTAAGGATTTATTTCGAATAATATTCACGAGCATAGCCTCGCATCCAAAATTTTATTTTAAAATGTTATTTAATGGTAAACGTGTTTGCTTAACCGTTATTCTTTAAAAGGTTTCTGTTAAACAGTTAGTAGATATACAACCTTCGTACGAGCGCAAAAAGTGTCATTTTTACACGTATTTTCTTATGGAAAAATTTAAGGTCAGATCTGGTCATTTTTGTCAGATACAAAGCCATTCACCCCACGTGACCCATACATATTACTCAATTACTAAATGTAAACTGGTATTCTTTTGCAAAGAGCAGAAGCTGTATGTGGTATGAAAAATCATGGTGGTGGAGGTGTGTGGAGGTGGTATGTCAAGGTGGTGTGTGGAAGAGGACGTGGGAGTGTGTAAGTGGAGGTTTTGTGTGTGTGTGTGTTATGTGTGTGGAGTCGTAGATAGTATTTTGAGGTGAAGTGTGGATCTAGAGGTGGAAGTCGAATATGGAGGTGTAAGGTGTTGAAGCTGTAAGTGGAGGTGCAGTGTAGAGGTGGAATCTGGGGCGTGTAGGTGGAAACTAACGGGTGTAGGTGGAGATTGTAAGTGTCCGTGTGTGTGAATGTGTGTGTAGGGTCGTAGATAACACTAAAATGTGGTGAGCGGAGGTTGTATGTACAGACGGAGGTGGAGATGCAAATGGAAGTCGTGTGTGGTGGTAGAGGTTGAGTATGGAGGTTGTACGTGCAAGCGGAGGCGGAAGTGCAAGTGGAGGTGGTGTGTGTTAGGGAAGATGGTGTGTGAAGGGGGAGGTGGAAGTGTGTAGGTGGAGGTTGTGTGTGGAGTTCTAGGTGTTATATGGTGGTATATATGAGAATCTCCGCTCATACCCCGATAGATCCTACAGCGATCAGACGCAACCCAATGCGCCCCGCGCGTGCCTTGACGCGCGATCACATGATGGAGTGGGCGAAGCAATTAGAGATCCATTAAGCAATAGGAGCTATTTCCGGCTATTAGCAATCGATATAGAATAATTAGTTTAGACTGAAAATATTACCAAAAGCAATTTTTAAGGTTCATGTTTGATTTACATATTATTAGTATGATATTTGGGTGCAAGATAGTGTTATAGATTAACTAATCGTCATGTTTATACCTATTGACAAATAGACACTGTTTTCTCTATCATCATCACCATTAGGTCTTCACTCCTGGAACTGGTTAGACGCGTACCCTCATTGTTACCTATTCTGAACTAACCTTTACATTCCCTTAAAATTGCAGAGCCTACATCTATCACTATCTGATCTAGGTCTACATCTATCTTTTTTTCCTATCTCTGCTTGTAATATATACTATAGTATTCCCCAAACATGCCTTAGAAAGTATACTGCTCTTCTATTTCTCCTATTTTATCCACAGATATCTTTATTCCCCTACCATTTCTATAACCTATTTGTTATTAACTTTGTCTGTCCATGCTATCATCCTCATACATCTGAAGCACACCATTTCAAAAGATTGCTACAGTTTTTCTGTCTGCTTTTCCTACTGCCCGTATTTCATACGCATACTTTGCTCCACACATACGCTTTCAACAATTCTCTTCTTGTTTCTATTTTTGTCGTATTTGATCATAGGCGCTGTTCTTTCTTGTTAGATGCTGTTCGGTCCCCTTTTACTGTTTTACAATTATTTATTCTATTTCTCCGACATTCAGTGATTGTGAAGGGGGTAAGCAGCCTGTGGCTGCTAAGTTCCTCCAGCACTTGAACATATGTCAATTTAATATTTTTTCCAATATATCATTTCGCGCAGTCAACGTTAGTTGCAGATATTTCACAACCACCACCTGTAGTTGTTTACAATAATCATCAGATATATCTGTCCTTATTTCTTCGTCAGTAGGTTTTCCGTCTCAAAACTGGTTGGACAAGTACCTCCACTTATTTATATTCTGAGCTAGAACACAGTTCCCTGAAATTCTCACACAGCCCATATAGAACTCGGTTTCCCTTCTATTGTTTTCTAATTATATGCCCTATTTCACCGAGCTTTAGTGGTATGTGGAGGGAGTTAAGCAGCCTGTGGCTACCTAGATCCTCCAACACTTAGACATTTGCCAAATTAATAGTTTTCCAGTAAATCTCTTCACGCAATTAACATTATTCGAGGGTATTGCACAACCAATACCTGTAGTTGCTTAAAATAATCATCATGTTTAGTACAGTTATTTTTTTCGTCATTAGTTTATCCATCTAGGGACTGGTTGGATGCGTGCTTACATTGATTCCTATTCTGAGCTAGCCTACACTTTTCCCTGAAATTTCTACTGCCTACATCTTTCACTATCTGGGTGCAGTAGTCTAACCTAGGTCTACCTCTACTTCTTTTTTTCTTATTTCTGCTTCTAATATATTTCGCACTATTCACTCACATGCCGTAGTATGTGGCCTATCATCTTATCTCTTCTGTCTTTTTACCATTTTTCACATATATGTTTCTTCTCCTGCCATTTTTAGTACCACTTTCTTTCTAAATTTGTTTGTCCATAATATCTTCATCATACGTCTGTAGCACCACATTTTAAACGCTTCTATATTTTTCTTGTCCGCTTGCATACTAGTACTTTAGTTTTATTTTTGTTAATTTTCATACCGTAGGTCTCTGTTAAAACCGTCTTCATTTTATTAAGAACAGCTTCTAACTCTTCCTTGGTAGATACTAATACCGCTATATCATCTGCAAATCTAAGCATATCAATTTTTATCCCTGCATAGTAATTCCAAATGTCTTCGTGCATTTGACAGTATTCATTGCCTCTTCTATGTACAAGTTGAAAATTAATGGGGATAGGGCACATCCCTGTCTCACTCCTTTCCTAATGTTTACTTCTCTACATTCCTACTCTAATTCTATTACTGCTGTTTGCTTTTTGTATAAGCTATGTAGTATTCGTCTATCCTTAAAACTCATTCCAAACTTTTTTAGTATTTCAAACATTTTTATCTATTCTATATTGTCGAATGCTTTTTCCAGATCTACAAAAGCTATATACAGGCTTTCCTCTTTTTGTATTGTTTTCTCCATTATCACTCTCTAAGCTAAAATAGCCTCCCGTGTTCTGCTGTTTCGCCTAAATCCAAATTGATCTTTCCCTAGTATTTCTTTAGCTCGTTTTTCCATTCGTTTTAGTACAATTCTAGTTAATACTTTTATACGTGTAGTGTCAAACTTATTGTTCGAAAATTGTCATATCTATCCGCGCCTTTCCTTTTTGGTATAGTTACTACGATGTTACGTTTGAAATCTTTGGGTATCTCGCCTGTTTTATACATTTAGCTTACAAGTTGGAAGAGACGTTCTGTTACTGCTTGTCCAGCGGCTTTTGGGGTTTCTGCTTGCACCATGTCTGTATCCGGTGCCTTACCATTTTTCAAACCCTTTAATAATGATTCAAACTGATCTCTAAGTATAAGATATCCCAAGTCATCTTCTTCAATGTCTGATTCCTGTTTTAATGCTGTTAGTTCCTCTCCTGCATATAAATTCCCTATATATTCTTGCCATCTACCCACTTTATCTACATTTTCTATAATGATGTTTCCTCCCTCGTCCTTTATATTTTTGCTATATGGTTTTATATCCCTAAAGTTGATTCTAATTAGTTCGTTTGCTTCACCTGTGTTTGCTATTTCCATCTTAGTTTGTACCTCTTTGCATTTTTCATCAATTCATTGTTCTTTTGTAACATTTTTTTGACCACTGCAGAACGTCAATGACTTTTAGTTTCACAAACCTTTGTCTAGTCAGTTATATCGCGTAAACAATTTTTAAATAAATAACTACCAGTACTAGTATTATGAGTTCTAACCGCAATACAGAAATGCTAGTTTGGTTGCTAACATCAGGCGTTAAATGTTAGTATAAATATTATCAAGGCCAAGCAGCTTTCCTGTTTCATGCATATTGCATTAGCACTCACTTTAGCTAGAACTCTCGTCGAGAACCAACATGTAAACCAAAAAGGTTCTAGCGTGTAATTTGCGTCTGGCCTTGTGCGGTAGTGGAGCCCTAGGGCGCTGAACACTAAGCTTACTGGTTTTAATAATGGAAGAGTTAAAAATAAGTTACTAGACAAACTAAATGATTTTGTTGTAGCGCTCTTTTTATAACCTCTTTTGATAACTTTTTTTGATACGCTCTTTTGATAACATCAATTAATAATTCTTTGGATAGTTTTTTAAATAGTTCTGGAAATATTTCTTAAATAACTTCGTAAAAGTTCAATTAAATATGTCTTTCAACGTTCCGTTAGAAAACCCTCAATTAAAGAATTATTGAAATGCTCCGGCAAATCTTCGATTAGATATTTATTTTATAATTCTCCTGCAAATGTAGAGAAAGAACTTTTTAAGTATTTGCTTTGTATATCAATTGTAAGGCTTCTCCGTATATTTATTTGTTAGAATGAACCCGCCTTATCTGTTTTATAAAATAAGACAGTCTAAAAGCTGTGTTCAAGACGATATTAATTCTACTTTCGCATCAACGAGTACCAAGTTACAGTTCATTCAAGTCAACGTTGCGATACGAAATATTGATCCAGTGTGAACGTCCTTCAACCTTACGATGAATAGTTGGATTTAATGTAATGTTATGCGAGAAAACGATATGTTTGGATTTTAAGGAAACTTTCTACAAAGTACGTAAAAATTTTTGTGGTTTAAAAATAAAGTCCGATGATGAATTGAAATGGTCTTTTTGAAGTTGCGAGTGTGAAATTACAAGTAACCAGGAAGACAACTATACGATGGTAATTATTTTGGTCAAGATCTACACACCGTAGAACATCTAAGTTTTGTAAATTTTGGTTGGTCCAGTTGGTTCGGTCTAAGGATCACGCAGCTGTTTGTGTCCTGTATAACATGTGGATTCTACGTCACTTGTTTTCTTAAGAACGTATGTATTAACACCTGCTCTAACATGCTGTAACACTATCACATAAACAACACCTGCTGAACCAAGGTAAGAGATTAGTATTATTTTTACATCACGTCTACATATGGTGATCTTTTATACAAGGCTGCTTCAGAAAATATCTTTGTAACAACTTATTACCATTAATCTGTTTAACAAACTAAAAGAACTTTAGTAAATTTTTATTGTCAATATTAGTGCTGTGTAATCACAATTACTAATTTTAATGAAATTAAGCAACCATAAAGAGTTCTTAATAATGTTTCATATATGCATGATTTCACTTACAATTTCTGAAGGATGATTAATAAACAATTTAGCTAATTTTTTTTATAAATATGTAAACAGAATAACAGATTTGATATTTCTGGTATAAATTCAAGTTAAATTTTTGTAACGAAAGCAACATTTAAAGTTTTTGATATTTCTTTTGAATATATAATCCTACCTTATGAGTAGACGAAAGTTGTACTATCTTTTCTTAAACATAAATTTTATATTTACAATTTTTATGAAAGAACAATTTTAATTAAATAAGCAACATTTAATTTTCTTAATTAATTGTTTTATTCTGAACAAGTACGTTCAGAAATAGAGTAACCACGTATAAGATCAAATAGCATAAAGTGGTAACCCCAATTTATCAAGAAGCTTTAATAGCCGTTTCTGATTTTGAAGCATAAAAATGTGTTCATAATATTGTTTGTCTGATTAATCTTTGCTGTTTTTTTAATATGAGGTAACAAGAGAATACCTCTTGTGTCCTCACTTTTGTTAATTTAATTAAATTTTTTTACAGCTTCTGCGTTAGCAGTTAATACGGTATTCCTCTCTAAGGACTCCCAAGACCCCTTAGGGAAACCCTGTGTTTAAAAATTAATGACTTGGTGGCGCCTTATTTAAACCCCTGTTTTGTTAAGAACCTAGTCCTAGTAAGAAAATAATGCTTTGTAAAAAGCACCACGACCAACCCTCATAAGCTCTGCCCAAGGAATAGGCCCCTTAGCATAATCGGAAGATATTTGCGTTCCATCATTTTAAGGAAAGCCACTGGTCACATTTGGGATATAAAAGTAACCCCTAACTAGTTAACCCACCAGTAGTAAAAGTTATACTTTAGCTTTCTTGCATTTGCGAATAATTTCACATTTTGTGGCTTCCTATTGCTGTTTTCCTGTTTTGTCTGATTTATTTTTGTATTTTAGTCTTTCTTCTATTAAATTCGGGATATTCTTTGTTATCCATGGTTTCTTATTTTCTTTTTTGTATACCCCAGAATATCTCTGACTGCCATGTATAAACTGGATTTAATTTTATTCCATTTTGTTTCTACTTCCTTAGTATCAGATATTTTACCGATATCTTTCAGCAATTCATTGACTTTTTTTCGACATTTTTTTGAATATCTTTATTTTTTAGTTTCTCAAAATCAAAGTGCCTTTTTCCGTTTTT
The DNA here is from genome assembly GCA_036346225.1 of Platerodrilus igneus. Taxonomy (NCBI): domain Eukaryota; kingdom Metazoa; phylum Arthropoda; class Insecta; order Coleoptera; family Lycidae; genus Platerodrilus; species Platerodrilus igneus. The sequence goes on from JARFIW010000373.1 coordinate 75,551, forward strand.
TTCAAATTTTTAAATTTAAGTACGGCCTTCATTGTTACAATGTTGTGGTCAGTGTTTATATCTGTTTATGGATAGTTTCTACAGTCTTTTACTTGATTCCTAAACCGTTGTCTATTAAGAATGTAATCTATTTGATATCTTCCTATATCTCCTGGCATCTTCCACGTATATCGTCTTCTAGCATGATGTTGAATTAATGTGTTTGTGATGATTAAATTGTTCTTGTCTTAAAATTCTACCAGCCTATTTTCCCTGTCGTTTCTCGTGCCTAAACCAAATAAACCTACTACCGCTCCTTCTCTACCCTCACCTAGCCCTACATTAAAATCCCCCGTAAATATTAAGTTTTCATGTTTTTTACATATCTTAGTATGTCTTCGATATCTTTGTAGATCGCTCCTACCTCTTCGTCACTGTAGCTAGAGGTGAGCATGTATACTTATATTATTACTGTGTTTACCGGTTTAGATTCTAATCTAGCCATGAGTACTCTTTTGTTTTTTTTGTAAGTAATTTTCTACACGTTGTCCTATCTTTTATCGCATAATTATTTCCACACTCTGCTCCTGCATGAATTACCCTGAAGTATCCACTCCAAAAATCCCCCGCCTCTGGCCACCGATCTTCGCTGATCCCTACTATGTCTAGTGCTTACCTATTCATTTCAATTTTCAGGTTCTCTAGCTTACCTACTTGCTTCATACTTCTAACATTTCACGCTCCGACTCGCAAAGTGTTCCAGACTCTTATTCTGAACTTTCCGATCGCATCCTCCGAAATAGTCTCCGTTCAGAGATCCGAATGTGGGACCATTTTAACTCCGGAATTTTTACCCCAGAGAATGCCATCATGTTTATTACAATTTAAGTACGCTGTGTAGTTGGAATCTCGACACGGTCCGCTTGAAAAATGTTAGGCGAGCACTTTTCACAAAAATACACCCTCGTTCGGATGAGAGGTAAAATGGAGGTCCCGTGTGTGAGTGTTGTCATGCACGTCAAGGATCCCTACCTTGAATGAAACCGCAAGGGCTCGGCAAAATTTCAAATTTTCCAGGTAAAAAAACTCGCTTCCTGGCCAATGTAGTACCTTCGGGTAGAGCATTGGAAAGTCAAATGTAATGTATACTTGGGAGGTAATGTAGTGGTTTCCTGTTGCCTTCCACATCGCGGTAATGTGTTTTAGACTGCTATACCGACCCCTATGGTCTCTTCCAATCTAAGTACCGAAAGAGCCGCTGTCCTCTTTTGGGGAACTGTCTTAGTCTGGTTTCTCACTAACGACCCTACTACTTTGGTTGGCCCTGTAGTTTGGCTTTTTAACTCATTAGAACTTGCAAGCCATTTCATCTGTTCTAATAATCTAGAACTTCGGCAAGGTGCAGGTCCATTCGAAATGGGTGTTCTCTATATGGGTAAATGAATTCCAACTCTACTAAGTTTAGACTTTAACCGCTACATATTAATAATGGTAAAAGACGAGTAATTTATAGCCATTACAGGCCCTTGGAAGTTAAAGGAAACATTCATATGGCCCTAGGTAGACGAGTTTTACGGCGATCAGTATTACAGCTAAATTACACAGTTTTGATAAGTTTCCAAAGTAACATTTAGGCTTCGAATGTCGTTATGGACCGAGTGCCATAACGATAAAAATGCTCGACACACTTGGGTGATCATTGTAATAGACCTTCTATCTGATACAGTAGAATGGGGATACAAAAACATTGTGTTTATTTATCAATCTCTATAAACTTTATAAATAAAGATTATTGTCTTGGTATTTGAGTAAAAGGTAGTTCAGTGCGTTAACGTTCACCTCATAGCCTACTTGCCGGGCTTTAGACGTCGAGATGAAACTATGCCGCAATCGCCATGGACCTAACATTCGTCAGAGGCACACAATGAATTACTATGTGCATAAAGACCAAAACAACATAGTAAATATCATTTAATATTTCTATAGACGAATCATAGCTATTAAGTTAATATTAACAAATCAATACTGTGTAAAGTAATTAGATGAGCATTTTTCATATAATAATAATCTATTCCCCATTTGTCGAACTGCTACATGATATCTGGCGTCAGGGGAACTTTGCTATTAGAGCGTTCGCAGTCAAATATAGATCTGACAACGCAAATTACAGAATAGCTTAATATTATTGCAATATCACAAAAATGTTTGATACTGAAATTATGTTCACTTGCTGGTCATTGGTACATAAATGATTGCGTCAGGCTATTTTATGACAACTGTGCCACTACAAAAATAATGCAACAACATGTGGCGACTGCGAGTAATGTGAGCTGGCACCTGGATAAACGAGTATCCCTGTAGATAGCAGCTAACTCGCTCCGTCTTCGTAGTAAGTAACCCAACTGGTGGTCTATTCTCAAGCTATCAAGTACACGCAATTGTATGAAGAAAGCCTAATAGACACCATCTTTTCATATTATATAATAAATTTTTTGCTTATCCATAATCAGCTCCATTACTTACCTGACTTCAGGATGATGCTTCACATTTGATGGGCATTTATTAATATAACTAAGCGAGTTAAAAAAACATTGAATTTGATAATTGTTAGTAAATCACCATGTATATGGCAAGTGTTGGGTTTTAATTGCTGATAACAAATTTTGTCTGCATATCCAAATGTATAAATTAACATTCGTTAGTTCTTTATATTTATAAAAGCATTAAAAAGTCACTCTCGAGTTATTTATTGAAATAAAAAACGTTGTTTAGCTAAAATACACACAACACAAATATATATATATATATATATATATATATATATATATTATATATTGTTGTGGATTCAAAGGTTAAATTTGAGATAAACAATAAAATGAAAAAAACAAATTATTTACACGCAAAATTTATTTAATTCAATTAAGGAGAACGGGCAAGTATTGACGTATTTTTATAATTAATAAATAAAAGATTAAAAGTACATAAAGAAAACAGTTTTAAAGCAAATAGAATACGCATAATTAATTTTAATTTATTTTAATCCAACACGTAAAAGCTTAAGAAAACCCACTAGGTTAAAAAAATCAATAATTCCAAGGCAAAAGTTTTCTTTGTAACAAACAATTGTCAGTTTTATCTGATACGACGAAATATAAAATCTAAGAATTGTTGTGCTAAAGGTCGATAATTAACAAACACCTGCATTTTTAAAAGGTTACATTCGAAGAAATTCGAGCATGTGTTAACATAGGTTTCATAGAAATATTTTCAACCGTCAGTTTGGTTTGAACAACAAGCTAACAAAGTTTTCAAAGAGCAAGGAAATTCACGATCGGTTATATACTACAGATAGAGACAGATATAAAAGCGTTGAAATTAAAAACGCACGAACTATATACACGTGGAGTGGAGATGAGCTGTCAGCAATATCGATTTTTTATAACTCAAGTGGGGTTTTGAACGCGACAGCAGACATGCATCAGTCAGAGATAAAAATAGTACAGGCGAGGTTTTATGACGACACAGAATATTATCATTGGTTAAGAACAGGCAGTTTCTAAACGTAGACAAACGCGACAGGTGGGAGCGCTTTCGGATACATACGGCACGTAGACGGAGTAAATTTCAAGAATTTTCAAGAGGGTTGTTGCAAAATTTGTAAAATTTAAATTTGAAAATAAACTTTTCACGTGAAGTGTGTCCAGGGGGTAGGATTTTGAAGCAATATAAATACTGAAGCTAAATTATTACGGTCCTCTTGTCTTCTCGTCGCTTCTATATTACTAAATTCGATAAAGTACTGAACGCTGACCAAAATAATAGTAGAGCTTTTTTGTGAGTATTAGAATTGTTGATAATACAGTAAATACAGTACTAGCACGTGTAACTTATTAGTAGCGACCTTCTATTTATTAACGCGAAATACGTGTAGTGTATATTAAATTAATAGAGGTCAGGCTATTACTATACTAAGCTCGAAAATCAATAAATGAAAGCATAATATATGTGGGGTAAGCATCACAAACAACCAGAATTGTATGCTGATATGGAATGGTACTATAAAACGAAGCGCTTGGCTCGCAATTGGGGTTATCGTCTGTGAATACGCGAAATATCACAGCGCATGGTCACGAAGCAGAGATGTTCTGGTGATCGTCATCGAAGGAATGGAAGCCTGAAGCATTCTCCAGGTAATTTATTTAAAATTTCTGTTGTCTGATAAACTTTTGTGAAATTTTGTTCTGTGTGAGTGAATTTTGGGGTTTATTTATGATTATATAAACTTATTGAAAAAAATAGATGTACTGGACTATTTATTGGGGTTAAATATTGAAAAGGGTGTATTTGAAACAAAATTTTATTCTGGATATAAACTGAATTGTAAAGGGTAAACGGGTCTATAAATTTTGTTTAATTTATGCAAGGTGTAAAAGGCATATAAAAACTAAACTGGGTTATTATGAGCTCACCATACTCCAGTGTACAGGGTAATATGTGGGGCCCATCTACTCATATCTCATTAAATTTGTTTGAAATAATTAGAAAATCAAGGACTTTGAAAACATATCACATTTGAGTTTGTAATTGGTGTATCAAACTGTTTTTATACATGTGAATAATTTGTCTATAAATAGCGGTAAATAAAGGATTGTATGATTGTTGTATTATTTGGTGATTTTATTAAATGGTGTGCGAGTGTGAAGGAAGAATGGTTGTAAATTCAGGTATCCGAGAAGAGGCACTGCTGAGCTAGCCTGGGAAGCTGCTAAAGAATTTTGAAGCAGAAATAAAAGGGTAAGTAATTTTTTTTTGAAAATTTTGACTTTGTGAAAATAATATGACGGCCCAACGCTGGGGCTTGATGTTTAAAGCTTAATCCCCGACTCCAATGCAATAACATGTTTGCCTTGATTAACATGTTAAAATGCGACCTCCCCATAGCCTTTTCGAAATAGTTCTTTCGAAGTCCTCGTCAATGATATTACAAATTCGAGGATATGCACAACTATCATGTTAGCGTCTTTGCTGTTATTTAATCTAAATTAATCTTCGTTGTTATTTAATTTATGAATCACTTATAACACTATGCAAACTTAAAAATTGTATTGAAGCGGCTACTGCAAATTGAAAGACGCTGCTATTTAATGGATGCAACAGTCTCTAATTAATAACTTGGATATTAATGGTTTGACATAAATTCCAATTCGACTGTTGCCAACACTACAGCTGTTTTCTATAGAAAAAGTAAACAACGATCAGTTTTCCCCCTGATTAAACACTAAAAGTAGTATAATTTATTTGAAATTTAATCTAAGGGCCCGCGTGTTTATTTGAAAAGTTTATGCTATAAGTAATAATTAATATTTTTTAAGATCCACTGATGCTTATATGTACATCGTACTCAGATCTGAATATGATATGATAAAAGAACTTTTATTAAATACATTCATAAGACATTTTTAATGTAATATTATAACTTGACAAATTCCATCTTCAGTTAACATTACTTAAACAAAACTTAAATTATAATTGTAAATACCAGTAACAACAAGAGAATCATCTTTAATTTAATAGATATACATATATTTCTTTCTTCAGACTTTTTATTAAATTTACTAACGCAACAACTTATTAAGAAGGTAACTTTAAGATTAAAATTTAATATACAGCTGTATTCCTTATTCAGATGCAACCTATGATCTATTTGATATTTAACGTATAACTACCTTTTCATTCTGAAATAATATTGCATAATTTAACAATCATAGCCTGTGTGCTTTATGTGCGTATAATCGTTACTAAAGCTCCTACACTCTCTTTAGTAATGTTGTCTTGCTTATGCGAAATCTTTGAGTCTAGTGGCGCCTGACATTTTCGTATTTAGACCCACTGTTAGTCTCATCCCGCTGAAGTTATAGTTCAGAGTTAGTTCGGAAATCTTCAGAAGTATTTATTTCTAATACCGAAAAACTACATCTATGGTTAACTTCTGAGAGAAATTATGTTGGTTCTACACTTATCTCGTAACACTTATATCAATATCTTTATTATAAAATACTCCACTCTATGACATATATAGAGACCGAAACAATTAAACGAAAGAAATATAAAGATAGAATACACTTTATAAAAGTTAAAGCTAACAGCATGCTAATGTCGGGTTAAATTATCTTATACCCTGGTGGTACGGAGAGGCTGAATTCGAATATGCTTTGAGTCAGAGTATTATTTCTAAACGATCCGGTGGTGATATTGGTTTCCACAAAAACGTTTGAGACCGATATTATGTTCACTTGTTGGTCTGCAATGTGTATGATGTTTGCAGCGAGTTTACGGTTGGTAAAACCCAAAATGGATCCATTGCTGTTTGCACGGTTAACTCCAAAATCAATCGGTATACTGCTTCTTATAGAACATTTCAACGTGTTATTGTTTGCACTTAGTTTAAAACGGTTGTGGAGGTGGAGGGTCTAGCACCCTGATCGGGGTGTTGAGTGCGAGATCCATGCCTGGAGCTATAAATGCTTAGTTGAAGAAAACTATTGTGCAGATTTAAGATGACAATGTTATTTAATACTGTTACCAGATGTGCGAATATTTGCTAATATGGTGTAAGGGTTTACTGTAAGATAAAGGTAAATTAGAATTTAATTAAATTATCTATGCCTGGGGCTAAAAATTGCTTAGTTGAAGAAAACTATTGTGCAGATTTTTGTTACCAGATGTGCGAATTTTTTGCAAGTGTGGTGGTGGTGGTGGTGGTGGTGTTCCAGATCAAGGTGTCGTGAGCAAAATTCATGCCTTGAGCTAAAAAATGCTTAGCTGAAGAAAACTATTGTGCAAATTTTGCTACCAGATGTGCGAATTTTTTGCAAGTGTGGTGGTGGTGGTGGTGGTGGTGTTCCAGATCAAGGTGTCGTGAGCAAAATTCATGCCTTGAGCTAAAAAATGCTTAGCTGAAGGAAACTATTGTGCAAATTTTGCTACCAGATGTGCGAATTTTTTGCAAGTGGTGAAATTATCAATGCCTGGAGCTAAAATATGCTTAGTTGAAGAAAACTATTGTGCAAATTTTTCTACAGATGTGTAAATATTTTGCAAATTTGTGGAGGTGGAGGATGCTGTGAAAATTTTGCAAATTTGTGGAGGTGGAGGTGGAGGATGTTGTGAAAATCTTTGGAAATTTGTGGAGGTGGAAGTGGAGGATGTTGCGAAAAAAATTGCAAATTTGTGGTGGTGGAGGTGGAAGATGTGGAGGTGGAGGCTCCAGCTTGCAGGTTCTCCCTCTACTAACGATGTTATCACTCAGTTTAAAACAAGCAGGAAACGATATTTTTTCGATCGCGGAAGAAACATAACCGAGAAAAATAGATTGAGACCCCTCTATAAATAGCCAGATGATCAGAAACGGAAACACATAAAGGTAAGCGCTTGCGCACAGGCAATCAATAAAGCATCGCCCTAGTAAAAGTACTCCTAGAGGGATGGAACGCAGCAACGCCTGGGGAACTGTGGATACAACCAAAATTTAACGTATGCAATGTTACTGTTGACTCTTCACAAATTAGTGAGAAAATTAATATATTCAATGTTAATTTAAATTGAAAAGATTCCTTAAAACTAGGTGGGTCTGACCTTTGATCTCCTCATGAGTTGTTTTGTGTTGTGAATCAACACCCCCTCATTATCTTCAATCGAAGCCAATGCTCCGCTTTGTACTCCTTATGTTTGAACCAATAATTCAGTGCGGTTACCCCTTGTTTCGAAAATCATCTCGTGCTTTATTCAATATTTCTCTGTATATGCTTTAAATACCACTTGAAATTCCAGACTTCGGATCATAAACTAGCAGCGTATTAGAATTAGAATTGTCCCAGAATTCTAGACCAGAATTAGAATTGTTTTCAACGCATCATGAGTATTTAATTTAAATTAATTACCCAATTTCTACTCACATTTTCTGAAAGAAAACGGCAAAAACTCTTCATGTATTCTTAACGTAGCATTATTTTTACTACAATATAAATTTTATTTAACTCACGCGTAAATTTCTGATGAAAATGTTGCAAATTCGACGTGCTTCAAGTTGAGACTGAGCTGCCTTATCACCTGTGGGCGTTATATAGTTTTTTCCCACTACCTTAGTATTGGTTTTTCAAACAGTCTTACAGATTGTTGCGACCAGCCACGTTTGTTTTTAACATTCCCAGTATTTTCAAGTTGATTTCTGATGCAACTCTTTTGGATTTTCATATCATGGTGTTATTTGCTCTTGCTATCGCGGCCGGACATTTAACTTACGTCTGTTGCTTTGTGTAGATAAATCCTTTTGGATAATTGTACAAAAACAGATGAGGTAACTCTAATGCTGTTTTCGTTTATGTATTTATTTAGACTGATCTTTGAAAGTGCGTTTTCTTATAAAAGCGTTTATTGTTCCTTCTTTATCACAAGTGTAATTGCATGAGGATTTATTAGTTTTTTATCTTATCTTCTGCGTATTTGTTTTATAAACTTGTTAAACACTTTCCAACGTGGTTTAATTACATGTACAATTATTTCTCTGCTGAGTACGCGTTCTGTTATTGTAAAATATGTTTGCTGGCATTGCTTAAAGTTAATTACGGTCTATATATAGGGTGTTAAATGCTTGCTATTTACATAATGTGTAAATTACTTATTTTTCTGCTAAATAAATGCTATTTACAGTTACTACACGACCCTTACTACTCAATACACCCCTAAACAACCCCTTATCACAGCAATATATATATATATATATATATATATATATATTGTCGCGTATGTTACCTTGGGAACGGCTTATTTATTCTTGCCCCATTTCCTTGAGTGCCAAAATATTGCGTACTTTTACCTGCTGTAACACCCCAAAAATTTTTTGTTGTTACAAGATTTCCACCTACCTGAAATTGAAGCCCACCACCTAGACTTGCAATTCATAGCATCTATCAACATTATCCTCTGAAGATGCCTTCCCATTTAGACGCCAAAACCTCCAGCTTCCCCATATTCGCCACGACTGCTCGCTCGTTTTCTGAAAATCCTACTCTACTAAAAATAACGTAGATTGCCAAAATTACATCACTATTTATTATATATCCAAATTGTTACTTGTAATTTCAATTTACATTCCTCATGTATTTCAATCTTTAACACATTGTATCCATTGTGAAAATAAATCTCATTTTAAAGAAAATAATTTAGAAATTTTATTACATTAATTATAAACCAAAAGTAACGGAGTAACCAAAAGTAACCAAAAGTAACACCCCAGGTCAAATACAAGCTCATAGTACACCTTCCTTTATCTAAGTGCTGACTACGGCACTGAAATTACCAAAAACCATTTTACTTTTTACAAAAGGTTAAAGTTTTACCTTCGTGAGATACCATAAAAATATTACGTTAATAATTTTTCATTTAATCTTTTCGAGGTAAATCAACAATTAAATTATTCTTACAATATAATAAACACACAAAAATCACCAAATTGTCACCCACAAAATCACAAAGCAACAGTTTTATAAGGTAGAATTACCTGGATTATTGTGTCACCAGCTCTCTGCATGGACAACATCCTCAACGTGATCCTTCCTCTCGACTGCACGTTCAAATACTGATTTTCTACACGGACACCGTCTCCAACGTGGTCCTCCCTCTCGACAGTACGTTCAAACACTATCTCCAGGTGGCCTCTCACTCTCACCATCAGAAACACACCGTTTCTAATCAGATTCTTCCCACCAATGTACGGTACTACCATGCTCCCATACACCTGCTACTGGTCCATCTATACACTCATTCGGTACTCAGAGTACACACACCACCTCCAACAACAAGTATATTTAATTTCGATTCTTTACTGCATTGCCAAATTATTTAAGCACCCACTTGTGCTAATTAAACCTTTTATGATTTCAGAATTTTACTAAATTACTTTTATAAATAGCTTGGTTGGCGATCGAAGGTAGTAAAGAAGAGAGCGCTCCAGTACCTCCTCCTGGTTTATATAATCTCAAAAGCCACCTCTTTGCATCAATTTTCTATACCCCTATAACACCTGTTCTTGGCAACACAGCACAAACAACACAACGGTCGAACACTTCCATAAATCCACAATTATCCTTGAAACATGCTCGGTACAAATTTGTTATCCGTCGACAAAATCCCAGAATTTTCACCGCAAGCAAGTTCTATACGTCAAAAACTCTTATTAAAATTTTGCAACCGCCGCTGTCTTCCACAAAACCCCTAGCACTGATCGTTATACTTTAGCCTCTTAAATACGCCTCCTGTCTACGCGCATATCCCTTATTTCATTCTCACTTGTATTTAAAATCTCCCGTCTTATGTTATCTTTGATTCTTGTTTCCTCGCTATTCAAAAGCTATATTATACCTAACCCACCAATATCATCGTGTGTCTTACTTCTGTTTACTTACTTTAATAGTCGTACTTTGTTTGTAAATTATCCCCAGCTGTCTTATTCCCTTACTACTCGATACATTCTGAAAACATAATACGTCTTGGTTTCTCTCATTAGCTTCTAGCGTTCTTGTCTAGCAGGCGTTGTCAAAGTCAACGTTTGACTTAACATATGCAATTCTCCTTCCTCTATTACCTCATGTAAACTATAGTTTTTCTTATTAATCTTTATTGATTTGTTTTAGTACGTGCAGTGCACACCCGTGTTTTGTCCCTCATTATCTATTTTCCGCGATTTCACTTGCTGACAAGCTCTATAGAATGTTTTCTGTTTACGACGTTAAGCTTCCTAGAAATATTAGTTACACGTGCATAAACTCGAATAAAACCGCCGCTTGAAATGCTATACTATCTAAATCCTTTCATATTATTGATTTTTATGCCACAAACCAGAAAGTTTTTATATTTACAGAATTCCTACGCTATTTTATAACAACTTTTAACTAAGCTTTACTAAATTACATTTCACTTGTATTTACGCAATTATGCGCCTCAAATTAAGATTCCTAACTAATTAATAGTTAATATTTACAGTGAAATTTTTGCCATTTTATACAACTATCCTAATATTTAATAATAATTGGTCAAATGTCATCCGATTTTGCTCAAAAATGTCTCAAACTTTGCGTGACCCATTTATGCACTTTTTACTTTGCAATAGCTACAAACTTGAGTTTGCTAATGCCTATTGTGACCACAGTAATATATATATATATATATATATATATATATATATATTTAAAGATAATGACCTTCTAGTAATATCGAATGTTTTTAATGGGTTTGAGGTCAGCTGGTAAAAGAAAACTCTTTTTAATGCCTAAATTTTCGGATTTATTTAATCCTTGATCACAGGCTTCTAAAAATGTTACAAACAACTAGGCTAAATTATATAAATATTAATTGCAACTTACAAGATGAGTTGATTCAAAAATTAACATCGAAATTAAATATTAAACATAACTTTTAGTTTTCACTTTTAAATGTAGGAAGGATATATAATTTGTATAAGATGAAATGTAAAAATAAAAATTATGTCAGATTTTGAAAGATTTCAAATTTTCTTTTTTAATAGGATACCTGATACCTTTATTTAATGTATATGTTATGTTGTATGTGATAGTTGTTGTTTGTCTGTATGTGTGTGTGTGTGTGTGTGTGTGTGTGTATGCGCATGCGTTAAGTTGTGTGGTGTGTATGTGAGTATGTATTTATAACGTTAAACATATTAACAAATATTACATTAGGTATGTAGCTATGTTTTAAAATTAAGTAAGTATGTGTAAATCGAGCTCAAACCACTAATATCAGTTTTTTTATTTATACTATCTTTTGTAATAAAAATGTGATACATTTCAAGAAATAGTCTTTTTTGTTTATCTTTCTCTAATAATAATAAATCCGAAAATTTAGGCATTAAAAAAGAGTTTTCTTTTTACCAGCTGACCTCAAACCCATTAAAAACATTCGATATATATATATATATATATATATATATATATATATATATATTACTCATATTTAGACCAGGGTAGAAAATTAATTAATTAATTTTCTATAATTTTAATCACCGTGTATAAGGACGCTTTATATAAAAAGAAGCAGAAATAAAATGCTCAAAGTGTATTTAATTTAATTGTTCCAAGAAACAAATAGAAATTACGTGCAAAATTTATATTAATTAATTCAATTTTTAAGTAATGGATATTAAACAAAGTGTACAAATAATAAATTAATATTTAGTGCGTATTCGCTAAAAATTAAAGGGTAGAAGTCGATGCCATTTATTATTATTTTAGTTAATTGAACCATTATTAATAATATAATAAGCATAAAAACCTGTGAAAATCCAAGGTTAAAATACCATGAAATAAAAGCTCTGAGAATTATATTAAAACGTTAATTAGGAGCACATACCTGCGTATTTTTAATAGTCAATTTCAGTTTAATTTGTTTGGATAAACATGAAAATTCTGCGTATATTGGAAACGGTCGAATAAACCGTAGTTTATATTAACGGGAAGGCTAGATACAGGGTTATTTAACTTAAATAAGAATACACGTAGACTGAAATAACCGATAGTAAAGAGTATCGATTTGCACCACTAGGAGCAAGTTAGAAACAGACAGATAAAATGCGCAAGGCAGAGACACAGATAATAAAAGGCGTGATTTGAGCAACGTCACGAGGAAATGATTGGTTGAAATAAGTTGCAGATATGAGAGGTGTAAACGTAACGATTTCTATACAAAATAAAGTAGTGTTCTCGGACGTGTTTGCGAGCCGTGTGAAAATTCTTAGGTTTTCAACTGGCGCGTGTGCAAATTTTTAGAATCGCTGTGCCGGACTGTCGAAAAGGGAATATAGTATGCAAAATTCTGAAAACTGGCCGTCGCGGGACAAAACCGACATACAGGCGAGCTATTATACAAACCCGGACTTTAAACAGTTTCGCTCTCTTAGATTTTCGATTTTGATTCAATACTTTAAACAGTTTGCTCTTATATTTTGGTGATTATTGAATACTTTAAAACAGTTTGCTCTTTACGTGCTACGATACAAGTTATTATGCATTAGTGCACTTAGAAAAGAAGATACAAGGTAATAAAGTCTAGTTATATTTGCGAGTATTACTGTACCAATTATCCAAATTTGTACGATAAATGAATAAACAAAAGTAGGCAGTTTTGGGGTATAGCGTGAAAGAAGTATGAATTTCTTTGTTATTTTTCGGGGGTGTTAATAATTAAATGTTATTCGTAATCGTGATTGGATCCACAAAACAAGATTTTGATATACTTAGATGAGTCCTGAGAAGCCCTGAAACAATTTTAGATGAATGGTGGTGTAGAAAATTTTAAAAGTGTTCAGAATCAAAAGCCGTAAACATAACCCAGTTGGAATGGTGTGATTAACAAAGGACGATGTACATTGGAGCCACGAGTGTATTAACCTTCAGGTAACTTATGCTTTGTTGTTCGATTTTTGATGTTTTGGTGTGTGTTGAATAACTTTATAATTTGTTTGCTAAAAAAAAATGGACAGTAGTGAATTTGTACAAACAACAAATTTTTAATTTTAAGGTGAAATTTTCTTGTTTAAGTAGAAAAGAGTATTTAGCAGTTTATGTTCTTGATTATGATAAAAATTTGGGTCTGTCTTTGAGCTCAATTAGACTAACCTCTTTGATTAACGTAAAGGGGTGGGAGATGCTCCCTTTGTACTCAGACTCAGGTCTGCAAATATTGTTAAATTAATTAGTAGGCATCCTACAAGGACTTTAATTCTGGATGCAAATTAAAAATGATGACAATTGTTGTAAATAGAGTTAACGTTGATGTTTGTGGTAGGAATGTGTTTGTTTTTTTTATGAATGAGGATGAAAGTTTTAACTAGGTGAGCAGCCGAGGCGGAAAGAGTAAAGAGGCGATTATCAGAAGAGAATCAACAGGGCGAGAATCACAGCAAATCTTGGTGCCAAATTCGAGAGGTTCGAATATTTTTTTTTACTCTGGTGAGGCTTTTTGGAGGACACACAGCATACTATGGCGGCCCAAAAGTGAGGCTCGAGTTCCAAATAAAATTTTTGTAATTTTATTCCAGGAAACTGGCGATCTGAGAGAGAGAGAGAGTTTCTGTTTGTGTATAAATTTAAGAGTATTTTAGAATGTGTGTGAGTGATTAGAACGTGTGCAGAGAAAGGAGTGGTTAAGGAGTCAAGGAGTGGAAATTGGAAGTGACGATAGTGCATTGTGTGAAAAAAATTCGAAAATGGAAGAAGCGGGAGGCAGTAGAGATCAGTCGAGGACGGAATCAGGGGATCAAGGAAGCGAGATGATAATGAGAATGCTAGAGAGAATGAACGAAGAATCGAATAGAGCGAGGGAGGAGTCCAACCGAAAATTAGAGCAGATAAGCGGGAAAATTGAACAATCTACTAAAGAATTTACAGAGTTTAAAAATAGTCTTACCGTAAAGATGGGGGAAGTTGAAAATAGGGTTGATAAAAATAAGCGTGATATTACAGGTCTTCGACAGGAAATGGGAAATCTAAGGTCCGAAGTACGTATTTTTTTGTGAAGAAGAAATAATATAAAAATGACTGAAGTAACGGACTCATGTAGGGATCAGTTAGGCAGGGTAGAACGCGAAGTTAGTAGTATCAAATACAACATGTCAAGTTTAACGGGGGATGGTCCCAGATTTTATACAGGTGGCGTATCATTGGACCAACATATGAAATTTTATGGCGATAACAGGGTAAATCCACAAATTTTTATTAATAGTGTAAGAAATCCAGTGGGAAACTTATTTGAAGAACAGACTAAACTGAATACGATCAAGGCTTTATTGAAGGACAATGCGGAAGCATGGCACAATTTAGTAGGACAAGACATAGAGACATATCAGGACTTTGAAAACAAATTTTTACAACATTACTGGAGTGATCACAAACAGGATCAGATTAGGGACGACTTGATTACAGGAAAGTTTAAGGGAGAGTTTGCAGGTTCTAGAGAGCAATATGCCATCCGAAAATACAGTGTGGCCAAACAACTTCATCTACCATTGACGGACAGACAAATAATCAAGTACCTATCACGACATTTTGAACTGGAAATCAGACAACACGTGGCCTTACAAAACATCACAGAACGGGAGACATTTTTGGAGTATTTACAGAGATATGACGATGTATGTGTAGGACGGACAAGAGAGATACGGGAACGGAACATTAACACGGTTAGGTTTGACAACAAGACACAGAATTTTGCGAGACGGCCTGACTACAATAGGAATTTTCGACCGAATTGGGAACGACGAAGACAGGATTTTAGAAGCAATAGTGCGACTAGGGGACCAACGCCAAGACCTAATTACACGAGACAGAACAGTTTACCGGAAGTAAACAGGACAGGGACGAGCACGCCGAATAGAGACAGGGACACGGATATTAATACGAGTAGGACGTACGCACAGGTTGTAGAAGGACAGCCAGGACCAAGCACAGAAAACAGTACGAGACAGGATTTTTAGAACGCGACAGACCACTAGATTTCAGTGTAAATGTATATGAACATCCACGTGAATTTTTCAAAATTGAGGAGGAAATAGAGCCAGAAACTGTAGAAAAATTATGTTTGCCAATTATTAATATAGGAATTTTTGAGAATAATGTAGAGGTATTACTTGATACAGGGTCAGAGGCGAGTTTAATATCGGAGGAATTCGTCAGCAAAATTAGGGATAAGGTTTGTGATATAATTATGCCTATAAAGCGTAGCCATTTAGTAGCTCCAAATAAAAAGAAGTTTGCTGTAGTGAATAGTGTTGTGTGCTTAGGATAGATATAGGAGGTGTAAGCTGTGAACAGGAGTTTGTAATTGTACCTGGACTGAAGTTTCAGAGCATTTTAGGTGTTGACTGTATGATGCAGTTAGGGGTTTTGATAGATATGGAAAGGAAGATAGTAAGGATTAAGGATAGGGTAGTGCCATGGAAGGGCAGTTATGAAGTCACAGAGGATGACACGGGGTTGAGTATTAATGTAGTAGAGGTAGAGGATGATGAAGTTAAACAGATCAACACAATAAGATGTCCAGAGGATAGGAAAGTAGAGGTTACAAAAACATGCAGAATTAGTGGGGGTAGAAGCAAGCACAGCGTTAGGCTATGAGCACGTATTGGAAGTGGATAATTCAGAACCGTTCAACGCAAAGGTTTATCCTATTCCAGCAGCATATCAGGAGCAGGTAAAGGCAGAATTAAATAAAATGTTGGAAGATGGCATAATAGAGGTTTCAAACACTCATTTCATAAATCCGTTGGTGGTAGTTAAGAAAAAGGATGATAGCATTCGTTTATGTTTAGATGCACGAAAAATTAATAAACGGACCAAACCGCAATTCCATTGTCCACCATCCATGGACACATTTTTGACCAGGTTAAGTGGCAAGTTTGTTTTTAGTAAATTAGATTTAAGGAATTTATTCTGGCTGATTCCATTACACAAAGATTCTAGAAGGTACACAGGATTTTCCGTAGAGGAAAATAGCTATAATTTTAAGGTAGTATCGTTTGGTTTGTCCGCAGAAAAGGAAACAATAATAAAGGAGAAACAGACAAGTGTAGGGACTGAAGAAGAAGCAATATTTAAGAGTCAGGATAATAAGGATGATACGTTTATTGTATGTGAGATAACAGGGATGATAAGTATAGATATAAAAGGAGGAGAAATAGGGATGAAGAGTATTAGAATGGCGAGAAGAAAGACTTGGAGGATCAAGAAAAGAGTCAGATTTAAATAAGAAATGAAGATTAAATGAACAAAATATAGGGATAGAATAGGTGTATATAGAAGAGTAGAAATAAGTGTTTATAGAAAATAAAGCTAGGGATAGGATAAATATGGGAGGTAGTTAGATATAGGTATATAGGATGAGACTGAAAATTAAAGGTAGGAAGAAAATAAGATAGGTTAAGTGTAGATATTTCTTATAAGATTAGTGGAGAGTTAGGAATAGAATAAGAATAGGATATGTATATAGGATTAGTTAGGGGAAGTGAGTATAGTGAATATTAGTTAAGAGTTAGGAATAGGATAGGTATATAGGATGTATATAGGATTAGATGGATAAGTAGGATGAAGTTAGGGATAATTTCAGTTTATAAAATTAGGTGAGAGTTAGGAATAGGTTAGGGATATAGGACAGGTGTAAATATTTTTAGGATTGGATATAAGTTAGGTAAGTTAGATAGATAAGGGTAGAGTGAGATAGACAATTTTTTTTTGTAAATTTTTTTGGCAATCTAAATGCTTTATATTTGCATTCAAATTAGTGGGATTATTTGTATTCAAATTGGGGGAAAATACTCATATTTAGACCAGGGTAGAAAATTAATTGATTTTTTATAATTTTAATCACCGTGTATAAGGACGCTTTATATAAAAAGAAGCAAAATTAAAATGCTCAAGGTGTATTTAATTTAATTGTTCCAAGAAACAAATAGAAATTACGTGCAAAATTTATATTAATTAATTCAATTTTTAAGTAATGGGTATTAAACAAAGTGTACAAATAATAAATTAATATTTAGTGCGTATTTGCTAAAAATTAAAGGGTAGAAGTCAATGCCATTCATTATTATTTTAGTTGGAGTTAATTGAACCATTATTAATAATATAATAAGCATAAAAGCTTGTGAAAATCCAAGGTTAAAATACCATGAAATAAAAGCTCTGAGAATTATATTAAAACGTTAATTAGGAGCACACACCTGCGTATTTTTAAAAGTCAATTTCAGTTTAATTTGTTTGGATAAACATGAAAATTCTGCGTATATTGGAAACGGTCGGATAAACCGTAGCTTATATTAACGGGAAGGCTAGATACGGGGTTATTTAACTCAAATAAGATTACACGTGGACTGAAATAACCGATAGTAAAGAGTATCGATTTGCACCACTAGGAGCAAGTTAGAAAAAGACAGATAAAATGCGCAAGGCAGAGACACAGATAATAAAAGGCGTGATTTGAGCAACGTCACGAGGAAATGATTGGTTGAAATAAGTTGCAGATACGAGAGGTGTAACGATTTCTATACAAAATTAAGTAGTGTTCTCGGACGTGTTTGCGAGCCGTGTGAAAATTCTTAGGTTTTCAACTGGCGCGTGTGCAAATTTTTATAATCGCTGTGCCGGACTGTCGAAAAGGGAACATAGTATGCAAAATTCTGAAAACTGGCCGTCGCGGGACAAAACCGACATACAGGCGAGCTATTATATAAACCCGGACTTTAAACAGTTTCGCTCTCTTAGATTTTCGATTTTGATTCAATACTTTAAACAGTTTGTTCTTATATTTTGGTGATTATTGAATACTTTAAAACAGTTTGCTCTTTACGTGCTATGATACAAGTTATTATGCATTAGTGCACTTAGAAAAGAAGATACAAGGTAATAAAGTCTAGTTATATTTGCGAGTATTACTGTACCAATTATCCAAATTTGTAACGATAAATGAATAAACAAAAGTAGGCAGTTTTGGGGTATAGCGTGAAAGAAGTATGAATTTCTTTGCTATTTTTCGGGGGTGTTAATAATTAAATGTTATTCGTAATCGTGATTGGATCCACAAAACAAGATTTTGATATACTTAGATGAGTCCTGAGAAGCCCTGAAACAATTTTAGATGAATGGTGGTGTAGAAAATTTTAAAAGTGTTCAGAATCAGAAGCCGTAAACATAACCCAGTTGGAATGGTGTGATTAACAAAGGTCGATGTACATTGGAGCCACGAGTGCATTAACCTTCAGGTAACTTATGCTTTGTTGTTCGATTTTTGATCTTTTGGTGTGTGTTGAATAACTTTATAATTTGTTTGCTAAAAAAAAATGGACAGTAGTGAATTTGTACAAACAACAAATTTTTAATTTTAAGGTGAAATTTTCTTGTTTAAGTAGAAAGGAGTATTTAGCAGTTTATGTTCTTGATTATGATGAAAATTTGGGTCTGTCTTTGAGCTCAATTAGACTAACCGCTTTGATTAACGTAAAGGGGTGGGAGATGCTCCCTTTGTACTCAGACTCAGGTCTGCAAATATTGTTAAATTAATTAGTAGGCATCCTACAAAGACTTTAATTCTGGATGCAAATTAAAAATGATGACAAATTTAATCTTGAAATTTTATGATACTGAAATTTATGCTACAATTTAATTTTGAAATTTTAATGTATTATGAATATTGATGTAAATAGAGTTAACGTTGATGTTTGTGGTAGGAATGTGTTTGTTTTTTATGAATGAGGATGAAAGTTTTAACTAGGTGAGCAGCCGAGGCGAAAAGAGTAAAGAGGCGATTATCAGAAGAGAGTCAACAGGGCGAGAATCACAGCAAATCTTGGTGCCAAATTCGAGAGGTTCGAATATTTTTTTTTACTCTGGTGAGGCTTTTTGGAGGATACACAGCAATATATATATATATATATATATATATATATATATATAATATAATATACATACATTTTTGTTTCTAATGCTACCTTTATTGTTACAGGAAATTTTCTATCAATTTAAGAAAACTTTAGAAGGTGGAATACAAATAGCAGGAAAGCAAAAAACCACTAAAAATTAGTTAGTATATACATGGTTTTGTTTGTTACAGTGGTTCTGTTTTAATAACTCTAAATACATGTGAGCATTGTACCTCTTTTTGCCGTCAAGGGCAAATGGTGGAATCGTGTAACAAACGGAACAAGGGAGTGCTCAGATAGCGCAACTACCTGCAAAACAAGCATGCTCGACAATCTATTATCTACCGAATAAGGATGTATACTCTGTTGCCTTCCTAGAAATGGAAAATGCTCAAGAAACTAATCGACGATCGCAGACTGAGTGATTTCGAAAGGTGTTTTGATTAATCTGTTAGAGCCATCAGAGCAAGTAGATAAAATGTTCAATCAATTGACTCTTATAAACGAGTAAATCGAACAGGATTCTTACAAAATAGAAGAGTGGAATGATCTTTATTAATTTGTGTAGTATATTTTAGTTAGCACTAATTAGCAATATTGCTTGTTGTTATACGTGACAGCTTTATAATTATAGAATAGTGTAACTCGTATTTCAATGTGAGAATTTTTTATATAAAGCTTAATTCTATTAACACGAGTAAGAAGGTTTTATTGTTATCTTACTGGTACCAGGAACACATCGGAGATGTAAACTGAGCTTATGAACATCCTGGTCGAGAAGTTAACATAGAACAGTTAGACATGTAGATAAACTGCGCATGCCACGTTCACTTTATTAGTTATAATGGGGGAAGGAGAAACGTCGGCAGAGGAAATTAAACCAAGGCGAATATATGTATTTTAGTGTTGTGGATCGTTTGGTGCTACTGTGTTTGTTCTTAAACGTCAAAATATAAAGAAGACAATGCGAGACATGTTGAGAGACTCCGCTGTGCGTTTTGGAATACCACGGCCATCACGATCAACGTGATATACATGAGTGAAGAAAGCCTTTGTAAGTGAAAGTGTTTGTGATACACCACCTAGCAATAAGCGTAAGACTAACAACGAGACTTGTGCTGCCGTGGGGGAGTCATTTGCACGATCGCCGATAAAGTCACCACACGCGGAAAGACTTGCCTGTTTCATGTTTTCGGTCATCCTTAGTAAACGAATTTAGTGAGCGTGATTTAGAGCAGCATATACACTCATGTAAAATGATGCTCACAAGCTTCCCCTACATTTGACTTTCCAATTCTCCAACAGAAGGTAGTATAGTACGGTAGGGATCTTTAACGTGCGTGACAACACACACACATACACGGGACCTCCATTTTACTTCCCATCTGAAGGCGTATTTTTGTAAAGAATGCTTGCCTAACACCTTGCAAGTAGTCCGTGTAGGGAATCGGACCCGAGACCTTGGGATTAGTAGTCATTCGCAAACCAATCTAACCCACAGAGCTGCTTTCACACGCTTCCCGCATACAAACAATAAAAAAAAATTATATTCTCAGACGGGTGCACAATTTATTACAGCTCGCGGAATAGTAATATCTATTTTTGGATAAAAGACAATTTGCACTTTTATAAGAAAAACAAGTGCAATCCGCCTCATGTTATGATTTGGGCAGGAACGAATCGGATCATCTGCTTGGATCATATTTGTTTGATGGTCTTGTAAACCAGCAGTTATCTGCATATGATGTGTTGCACTTCTTTCAGCACTTCAAGCTTTTTGAGTCTGAACACCTGGAGGTTTGAAATTAGTGGTCGTCTTTTGATATAATGCTCCACTAACCGGACGACTACACCTGTGAATTCGCTAGTTTACATTGCAATCTCTTCAACTAGACTGAATGATAGCCAAATTTAAGTTGCACAAATATAATAATTAATTTGGGAAATATAGACGTTACGTTTAGAAGAAACGTCTTGACAACAACGATGAAATTAATCAGTTTTACTCCTAATTAAATTTGGTATTAACTGACTCGACCCCAACACAGCGTGTATCCAAATCCTACAACTACGGGCTTATCTGTATTAATTAGCTTCTCGCAGTAATTAATCCGCCTGCAGCTAAGTTGACTGATGCACTCACTTTACCACTAATGCTACGTTAATGTATAATTATTTTAATACTAAGGTTACACAAATGGGCGACATGTATCTCATTCCAAAGTCCTAATCCCTACGCGACACCGACTTTACTGTTGCCAATATTACCTGCAGCTGTGTATCTGCTAGTTAAATATAATACAGGGGTGGCCTGGCACAATGATTAACACGTAGTTGCTTTCGGAATTAATGGAGCTAACATCGTTTTGCTTGAATAAGACGATGCTTTACCGCATTTTATTGTAAATGTCCGCATGTGGCTAAATGAATGGTTTGAAAACACAAGGATTGGCTGTGAATCACGAGACCTTTTGCACCGTTGTCACGGTCTTCACGAAACCCGGACCTCTCCGCTCCAAATAGGTAACTTTGGAGCATCATAAGAAAAAATTCGTAAACAACGATGCGTGAACGGCGATTAACTGATAAACAGAGAGGTTGAATAGCATTCCAAAGAATCAGCCCTGCTTTGCAACAGCGATTAGTATAAGTATAAGTATAAGTATAAGTATATAAGTATATAAGTATATATAAGTATATATAAGTATATATAAGTATATATAAGTATATATAAGTATATATAAGTATAAGCGATAGGTATTTTAAAAATACGGGTATAATTATTAAAGAGGATTTGTGCAAAAGTCGATTAGAGATTTTTAAGATGGCATGTGCAAAATTTGGTCACACATGTGTATGGACGCTTGATGGAGTAATAAAAATTAAAATAAGTAATAAAGTTTATTCCATTAATAATCGAAGCGAATTGAACTCTTTAATGAAATCTCAAAACAAATTCTAAACATTGAATATTTTCTTGTTGCTTTACGAATAGAGAGGTTTTAGTTAGATTAGTTTTGATAAATATAATTACACATTGTTTGGTATCATTACTGCTTAACTAGTAATGGACACCTGTTTTGCTTAAATGAACATGTCCTTAAGTTTTTCATTTAAAGTTCTAGCTCTTATATTTTTATTGCTTTCTTTAGTAAAATATGATTTAAAAGTGGTATTAAAACTAATTACTCATTGCTGCAACAGGATGCGGCTATGTGTGGGTAGTATAAATAAAAGGAAATTTCCTGCAAATACTGTCTTAGTTGGCGTGTAGGTTTTGTAAGTAATAATAATTTTTATTTTTTTGGGGTTACTATTACTTATATTAGCATTTAAGTTTCTACTTTTATTTGTCATTGCAATTTATTATTTATTACTGCTATTTACTGGTGTAAAATTATGAATGGATTGACTGTGGCACACATAAACGCGCAATCGATAACTAATGATTTTTATTTGTTTCGTGAACATGTTTTATTAAATGAATATGATTTTATATCCGTTACTGAAACATTTCTCAACAATAACATTATTAATAACATAATTGAAATACCAGGCTATAATTTATTGAGAAAGGATCGACAAACGTTTGGAGGTGGTATTGCATTGTATACAAAGTCATATTTAGAGATAAGGCAAATCCATGTTCCGGATGTTACCGATTATGAGCAGCTTTGGATTGAGTTTAATTGCAACAAACAAAAGATAGCGTTAGGTACAATATATTTGCCGCATAGGAATAGGTATAGGACTTTTATTGATAATTTTGAACGTGTGTGTAGTACTATGCTGCCTTTGTATGAACAAGTGATATGTGTAGGCGATTTTAATATCGACTTATTAAAACCTGATAGTACAGAATCAGCATATTATATCTCTATGCTCGATAGTTTTGGATTTACTCAACTAATTAAAGATCCAACACGAATAACATCCAATAGTCATACACTAATAGACCACATAATAGTAACTGATACTGACACTATTGGTGAATCAGGCACTAAACATACGAGTGGATTTTCAGATCATGAACTTGTCTTCTGCAATTTCTTAGTCAGTACATAACAACAATTGCCTAAAGTACACACCTTTAGAGATTTTCATCAATTTGACTTTGTAAATTTTGATAACTCCTTGCAAAATATTGACTGGCCATTCATTTATTCCCTAAATAACGTAGATGAAAAATAACATACTTTAATAAAACCTAATTACTCTTTTGACATATATGCTCCCCTTAAAACGTCTGTATTTAGGAAACAGAAATCTCCATGGATAACCGATGTTGTGAGGTTATTGATGAATATAAGGGATGCAGCATACAAACGTTTTAAAAAATACCGCAAACTAGAACAATGGACATAAAATCACTTCGCAACCTAAACACACTTTCGATTAGAAATGAAAAAAAAGCTTTTCTCATCAATGCATTTAATAAGAGTAATTCAAAAACGTTATGGAAAGATTTACAACGCTGTGGAATATATTCCAAGCTGAAGAATTGTGATTTTCCCAGTCACTTAAAAATGTGGATGATATTAACTCATATTTTAGTTCAATAAATGGAGTTGTGGAAAATAAAACAGTACACTAAAATGTATAGCTATAAAAAATCTAATTTAAGTATGACATTTTCATTTACGCTTGTTTCTGAGGAGGAGGTAGGTAAAATTATTAACTCAATCAAAACTAAAGCAACCGGTAATGATAACCTAAATATAGTTCTAATATGGCTATGCTGTCCGTTTCTTATACCCGTTATTACACACATAATTAATTCATCGATAATACAGGGCATTTTTCCGCAAGCGTGGAAAATTGCAAACATTATACCTATCGCAAAAATAAAAACCAAAAGCTTGCAAGATTTAAGGCCGATCAGCATTTTGCCAGTGGTGTCAAAAATTTTGGAAAAAGTTATGGAATTCAAAATACGACAATTTCTGGATAGAAATTCTCTTCTAGGTGACTATCAATCAGGTTTTCGACGTAATTTTAGCTGTACTTCGGCTTTACTTAATATTTCTGATGACATACTGAGAGCCACGGACGACGGTAAACTTACAGTACTAGTTTTAATTGATTTTTCAAAAGCCTTTGATACGATTGATCATAAATTACTTTATGCTATATTGAATCATTACGGGTTTGAAAATAGTGCTATAAGCTTAATTAAAAGTTACCTTACTGATAGATTTCAATGTGTTGTATTAGACGGTAATCGTTCACGACTATGCTCCGTCCGACGTGGTGTCCCCCAAGGTTCCGTACTAGGGCCATTATTGTTTACACTGTAAAAAATAATAAAAAGACAACATTTTGCCTGCTAAGGCATTTTCAAAATTTCTGGCTGTGCATTCTCATATACGCAATCACAGGAACGCTATTCAAACAGAATTAGAACAATAAACAATACACAAAAAGTTACAGTGCCCGTTCAGGAAACATTCCTTAATTGTAAGTCGATTTTGCTATGTTGTATCTTCTAAAAACTAAAACCGGAAATGATTCAGACATAGGATTATATAAATTAAAACTATTGCCGCCACATAAATCTTTCCGTTGTACTTTGGGTTTAACATTTAGCATACTAAAATGAAATATTAAAACTCGCACTATGTACAAAGTGCTATAAATCAGCACAAAGTTTACTTTATTTTCAACTACTAGTGTTTTAAAATGAAATTTAATCACTTGGGTGCAGTTCTGCTGCCACTATTTTATTCTTTGACCTAAAATGTCAGTTTGAAATAGATTGAGAATATAATTAGTTGAAATTCCTAAGATCTAGTTTCCACTCTTTGTACGAAACATTCTGTTGTCGTCGTAAGTATTCAGAAAGTTTGACAGATCTATTTATAAAAGCTAAAATATGGATTACGTATTGTATACAAGTTTGTCAACATAATATGTCCTTAAATCCTACACTCCCACTCAGAACGCAATTTAAGCATGTCCAAATAATAAGTCCTTAGAAACTAATTGTCCAATATTATTCTTCACGGCGGCTAATCGTGCTATTCACCCGAGAACAAATATTTTAAACTTATAATTCTTTGATGTATTTGTTCCCTTGTAAAATGATATATAATATCGATATGTTTTGAGCTTTTGTGACGCGTGGGATTGTTTGCAATACCTGCATCCTTACATGTGTTTTTTCAATGCTCCACCCGAAGGTACAACATTGGCCAGAAGCGAGTTTTTTTTTATCAGGAAAATTTGGAATTTTGCCGAACCCTTGATGTTCCAAGCAAGGTAGGGATCTTTAACGTGCGTGACAATACTCACACACGGGACCTCCATTTTACCTCTCATCCGAACGAGTGTGTATTTTTATGAAAAATGGTCGCCTAACATTTTTCAAGAGGACCGTGTCGGGATTCGAACCCGGGACCTTGGGCGTAGTAGTCACACACATGCCACTACACCACGGAGCCGCCCAATATCTGCATCCACTATTGTCTTCCAGTATAGGTATTGGTTTTATAATTCCAGCATTAATACTTGCTAATAATGACTTAAACCATAAGCATTCTTTGACACCTTCAAATAGTGCTGTATATTCTACCGCAGCTGACGAGGTAGTTATGGTATTTAGTCGTGTAGTATTCCATGTTATCGTGTTTTACGAAAGGCTTTAAAGAAATAACCTGTGGTGTTTTTTTTATCAGGCAGATAATTACAGGTTGGGCCTTGCTAATTGATTTTTAAAAACCAATATTCATTTAATCTCTAAAAGAAATAATACAATTAACAAACACTGTACGTTATTTATTTATTAATTCATAGGAATGAACGTTTGTACTTAACAGAGAAGTAACGTTAAAACTTAGGCTGTTCGTACACTACTACACATGAGTCACTTCCGATATTATATACCTGTCCGTTTTACACGGATCTGCTTTTACAGTCTAGGACCCTCCTATCTTATTTTCATTTAGTAATTTATCAATTGTTAACAAACACTTATACAAATTTCTGGTGCCTTTATATATCAACTAGTTCTATTTATTTTGGGTACATAAATATTTTTAATCTATTCTTGTCACCATTAGGAATTTTAGTTAGGTTGACGAGTTACAATTATCGTTTATCTTCTACCATATGTCACTTTGAAGGGTCGAACCTTAATCTTCAATCAGATATTTTTTTATTTCATTTAGTTACCCTTACAGTTTAATAAGGCACTTAGTTTAAATTTATGTTTACTTTCGCTTTAACATTCATCTTTATAAAATAATATATTACACAGTCTTTACAGTGTGACTTTTATATTATTCTTATTTATTACTTATCACCAACTGGGCGGTTATAAACTAAGGATTGACACTTTCCCTTTTCTCATAAATCTTTACAAAATACAAGTAATTTATAAATTAAGCTTTCAAATATATAATTCTTAATGCTATTTATTGAAATATCGTAACCTTTCCCTCCCTATCAGAAAATTTCGAATAAAACGCGAAATTTTTATAAAAAGTTCCTATTTTTTTCACTTTCTACTAATTCTACTTTACTAAATTTATTTTGTCAATGTGATGACTTCTAATGCATCCCTTTGTTTCCTTTCCGCACTTCTTACTACTACTTGTACTTTTTGCACTTTACACTTTTCATACACTTTGTTCAATAACAAGACTAGAATTACGATCACAAAAATACACCCTATAATAGTCCATACGCTTACATTATTGTAATGAATGTTTGGCGTTTTAAACTGATTATCTTGTGCAAGTTTCCGTCCATCACTTATACAACACTGTCAAAATTATCTCGTTCTAAATGTTCTACTTTCGTGGGTTCTAAATTGTAATTTCAGAACCTTGGTCTTCCTTAAGCTGAAATTCCAGTCTGGGTAGGCTTGCTGGTTTTCCTGCTAAAACTGGATTTTTGTACAAGCAGATAGTTTCTTTATCAATTCTGAGGTAGCACGTTTCCCTTATGGTGATTTTATAATTACCTAAAAGTGCCATGTTGTTTTTATCCATGTCGCAAACTGCGGTTGCGATTGCTTCTTGTGGAAAGATGGAGATCCATTTGTCACTTTTTATATTTTCTTATTAGTGATTTCTATGAATCTTTTCGATCAAACTTTGTAATTGCTTGAAAATCTTAATAACTGAACTTCGTTTTAAATTAAATTTGTAGTGATCGAATGGCAGATTTATTGAGTTGGCATAATTTCATTACATTTTTCATTTAAAGCAATATACTTAATCTCATTTAATGCTAAATACCTACTTTTTGATATAATGACCTAGAATTTGTTTCTAACCTTGATTGGAAGTGCAAACATATAAAAATAATTATAACTATTTAGTTCTACAATAGGAATTTTTACAATAAAAATGATTTCATTGTCTTTTGTATATGCCTTTACATTGGCAATTTTTTCAAACATAACTTTATTGTCCATTTCGAATGGACCTGCACCTTGCCGAAGTTCTAAATTACAAGAACAGGTGAAATGGCTTGCGTGTTCTAATGAGCTAAAGAGCCAAACTACAGGTCCAACCAAAGTAGTAGGGTCGTTAGTGAGGAACCAGACTAAGACAGGTCCCCGAAAGAGGGCAGCGGCTCTTTCGGTACTTAGATTGGCAGAGACCATAGGGGTCGGTATGGCAGTCTAAGACACACTACCGCGATGTGGAAGGCAACGGGAAACCACCACATTATCTCCCAAGTACACAGCGTACTTAAATTGTTACAAACATGATGGCATTCTCTGGGGTAAAAGATTCCGGAGTTAAAATAGTCCCCCATTCGGATCCCCGGGAGGGGACTACTTCGGAGGATGCGATCGGAAAGTTAAAAATAAGAGTAGGGAACATTCTGTGAGTCGGAGCGTGGAATGTTAGAAGTATAAAGCAAGTAGGTAAGCTAGAGAACCTAAAAATCGAAATGAATAGGTTATCACTAGACATAGTAGGGATCAGCGAAGTTCGGTGGCCAGAGGCGGGGGATTTTTGGAGTGGAGACTTCAGGGTAATTCATACAGGAGCAGAGGAAGGAAATTTGAGTGTGGGGATAGTTATGCGGAAAAAGATAGGATACTGTGTAGAAAATTACTTACAAAAGAACGAAAGAGTACTCATGGTTAGATTAGAATCTAAACCGGTAAACACAGTAATAATACAAGTATACATGCCCACCTCTAGCTACAGTGACGAAGAGGTAGAAGCCATTTACAAAGATATCGAAGACATATTAAGATACGTAAAAGGACATGAAAATTTAATAATTACGGGGGATTTTAATGCTGCGGTAGGTGAGGGTAGGGAAGGAGCGGTAGTAGGTTTATTTGGTTTAGGCACGAGAAACGACAGGAAATAGGCTGGTAGAATTTTGCGACAAGAACAATTTAATCATCACAAACACATTATTTCAACATCATGCTAGAAGACGATATACGTGGAAGATGCCAGGAGATATAGGAAGATATCAAATAGATTACATTCTTGTTAGACAACGGTTTAGGAATCAAGTAAAAGACTGTAGAAGCTACCCAGAAGCAGATATAGATACTGACCACAACATCGTAATTATGAAGGCCGCACTTAAATTTAAAAATCTGAAAAAAGGAACGGAAAAAGGCACTTGAACTTAGAGAAACTAAAAGATAAAGATATTCAAGTAAGATTCGAAAAAAAGTCAAATGAATTGCTGAATGATATCGGGAAAATATCTGAAACTAAGGAAGTAGAAACAGAATGGAATAACATTAAATCCAGCCTAGATATGGCGGCCAGAGATATTCTGGGGTATACACAAAAAAAAAATAAGAAACCATGGATAACAAAGGATATCGTGAATTTAATAGAAGAAAGACGAAAATACAAAAATAAATCAGACGAAACAGGAAAACAGAGATACAAAGCCATAAAATGGGAAATTATTCGAAAATGCAGGAAAGCTAAAGAACAATGGATTGACGAAAAGTGCAAAGAGGTACAAACTAAGATGGAAATAGGAAAGACAGACGAAGCATACAAATTAATTAGAATGAATTTTAGGGATATAAAACCGTATAGTAAAAATATAAGGGACGCACAAGAAAACGTCATTATAGAAAACGTAGAGAAAGTGAGTAGATGGCAAGAATATATAGGGAATTTATATGCAGGAGAGGAACTAACTGCATTAGAACAGGAATCAGACATTGAAAATGATGACTTGGGATATCCTATACTTCGAGACGAGTTTGAATTAGCATTAAAGAGTCTGAAAATGGTAAGGCGCCGGGTACAGATAAGGTGCAAGCAGAAACTCTAAAGGCCGCTGGACAAGCAGTAACAGAACGTCTCTTCCAACTGGTAAGCTATATGTATGAGACAGGCGAGATACCCAAAGATTTCAAACGTAGCATCATAGTAACTATACCAAAAAAGAAAGGCGCGGATAGATGTGAATATTTTCGAACAATAAGTTTGACAGCACACGTGTCAAAAATATTAACTAGAATTGTGCAAAGACGAATGGAAAAACGAGCTGAAGAAATACTAGGAGAAGACCAATTTGGGTTTAGGCGAAACAGGGGAACACGGGAGGCTATTTTAGCTCTGAGAGTGATAATGGAGAAAACAATAGAAAAAAGGGAAAGCATGTATATAGAGTTTGTAGATCTGGAAAAAGCATTCGACAATGTAAATTGGAAAAAAATGTTTAAAATACTCAAAAAGATTGGAATGAGTTATAGGGATAGACGAATAGTACATAGCTTATACAAAGATCAAACAGCAGTAATAGAATTAGAGCAGGAACGTATAAAAGTAAACATTAGGAAAGGGGTGAGACAGGGATGTGCCCTATCCCCATTTATCTTTAACTTGTACATAGAAGAGGCAATGAATACTGTCAAATGCAGGAAGATATTTGGAATTACTATGCAGGGTCAAAAAATTGATATGCTTAGATTTGCAGATGATATAGCGGTATTAGCGTCTAGCAAGGAAGAGTTAGAAGCTGCTCTTAATGAAATGGAAACGGTTCTAACAGAGAGATACGGTATGAAAATTAACAAAACTAAAACTAAAGTTCTAGTTTGCAAAGGTGGGGAAAATAAATCAAAAACAAGAATACAAGTATTTAACACGAACTTACAAGAGGTTAAGGATTTCTGCTACCTAGGAAGCCAAATAACGCAAGATGGGAAAAGCACAAAAGATATAAAACAAAGATTAGCACAAGGTCGTGCTACATTTAACAAGAAAAAGCAACTACTGTGCTCAAAAACCACAAACATAGAAACAAGGAAATGATTGCTTAAAACATATGTGTGGAGCACAGCACTGTACGGCTGTGAAGCTTGGACAGTAGGAGAAGCGGACAACAAAAAGGTAGAAGCTTTTGAAATGTGGTGCTACAGGCGTATTATGAAGATATCATGGACAGACAAAGTTAAGAACGAAGAGGTACTAAAAATGGTAGAGGTAGAAAGAAATAAGTGGAAAACGGTAAATAATAGGAGAGATAGGATGATAGGCCACATACTACGGCATGAGGGAATAGTGCGGAATATTTTAGAAGCAGAGATAGGAAAAAAGAGAAGAAGAGGCAGACCTAGATTAGACTACTGCACACAGATAGTAAAAGATGTAGGCTGTAGAGGTTTCAGGGAAATGTGTAGGCTAGCCCAGAATGGAAATCAATGGAGGTACGCATCCATCCAATCCCAAGATGGATAAACTAATGACGAAAAGATAACTGTGCTTAAACATGATGATTATTATAAGTAACTACAAGAATTGGTTGGGCAATATTCTCGAATAATGTTAAGTGTGTGAAAGGATTTACTGGAAAACCATTATTTCGGCAAATGTCTAAGTGTGGGGGGATCTTGGTAGCCACAGGTTGCTGAACCTCCTTCACTGAATCTCGGTAAAATAGGTATAAAATTAGAAAACAATAGAATGGGAACGAGCTGAATACACATGCTGTGTGAGAATTTCAGGGAACTATGTAGGCTAGCTCAGAATATAAATAAGTGCAGGTACGTGTCCAACCAGTTTTGAGACGGAAAACCTAATGACGAAAAAATAAGCGCAGATAAATCTGATGATTAGTATAAACAACTAGTTGTTGGTTGCGAAATACCTGCAACTAATGTTGACTGTTCGAAAAGATTAATTGGAAAATATATTAAATCGCCAAATGGTTAAGTGTTGGGGGAACTTGGCAGCCACAGGCTGCTTACCTCCCTTCACAACCATTGAAGGTCGGAGAAATAGGGCATATAACTGTAAAACAATAGAAAGTGATCGATCTGCATCTAACAAAAAAGAACAGCGCCTATGAGGAAAGACAACAAACATAGAATAAGAAGAAAATTGTTGAAAGCATATGTGTGGAGCACAGCACAGTATGCCTATGAAATATGGGCAGTCTGAAACGCAGACAGAAAAATGGTAGCAGCCTTTTGAAATGCTGTGCTTCAGATGTATGAGGACAATAGCAAGGACAGACAAAGATAATAACAAATAAGTTACAGAAATAGTAGGGAACAAGGATATCTGGGGAAAAAGAGAAATAGTAGGGCGGAATACGTTCTAAGGCATTTTTGGGGAATAGTATGTGATATATAACAAGCAGAGATAGGAAAAAAGAGGTAGATGTAGACCTAGATCAGACAGTTATAGATGCAAACTGTGCATATTTCAGGGAAATCTGTAGGTTAGTTCAGAATAGGGAACAATGATGGTACGCGTCTAACCAGTTCTAGGACTGAAGACCTAATGATGATGAACTATATTGTCAGAGGTTATATCAAAGGGTAATTTACTATTTTTAATAAAGCGTGTGATTGTCTGTAATTTCGTCAATAGATCATTGGGATCAATTATGCTAGAATGTAGCGTATTTACCTGTGCAAATGTAATAGCGTTTTTTAAAATATTGTTGCGAGCAACTATTAGGCAACCCATTAAACACACAAAACGCCGCAAGCACTGTATATTCTCCATGGACCAAGAAGCTTCTGGCAATTACTGGAGGATGAGTCATCCTCTTTAATTCACGGTATAAATAAGACCGATGATGAAGTACAGAGTTAGTCTATACCAAAATGTCGAATCTAAATTTATATCGTGTGTAGCAAAAGTAGTTGAGCTTTTGGAAGTTAAAGAGTATACATAAATGTTATATGATGTGTCTAATGTACATGCAGCTTGTGGTATACATAGACAGATAGAAGTGTAATAAATAATAGTTGTGTTAGTGTTATTAATGAACCTATGGTAAAGAAGTTAGTTTAAGAAGATATTAGTGCTTGTAAATTCATTAGTGTGATAGTGCTTCATTGTTAATTGTACGGAAAACATCTATAAATAAGGAATATACTGTTAATTAGACTTGTGAACAGTGAGTAATAAAAACTCTTGTTATTACTTGTTTTAAATTAGAGAAACGCGGTAGCAGTTGCCCGCTACGACTAGTGTCAGCAGTGGGATATATATAGTGATTAATTTAAAACGAAAGACACACAAGTCTAAAGACATTTAAGTAGTTTATATATACCAGTTACAAGAAGCCAAAGTAACATGGACGCAGAAACTTTAATGAGTTTCCTTAAGGATGTTAAATCTCGTATAGAAGAAAAGTTAAGCGAAAATACTGCGAAAATGTAAGAGCAGTTAAGTGAAAATGCTGCAAAATTAGAAGAGAAGTTTAGTGAAAATGCTGAGAAAATAGAAGAGAGGTCGGCTAAACTAGAGGTGACACTCAAAGAAAA
Source organism: Platerodrilus igneus (assembly GCA_036346225.1). Lineage (NCBI taxonomy): Eukaryota > Metazoa > Arthropoda > Insecta > Coleoptera > Lycidae > Platerodrilus > Platerodrilus igneus. The sequence continues at coordinate 108,739 of JARFIW010000373.1, forward strand.
CTTAGTGAGGTCAGTTGAACTGGAATCGACCATTAAAGAGTTTAAAGACGGTATGGAAGTAACACTTAGTGAAAATGCTGAGCAATGGAAGTAAAGTTAAGTGAAAATGCTGCAAAATTGGAAGAAAAGTTGAATGAAAAGACAGACACGTTAGAACAAAGATTAATGGAAAGCTCTATTACATTGACAGAAGATTTCACTGAACAGGTAAAAACAGTTGAGCAAAAGTTAGACAGTAAATTGGTAAAAATGGAAGAAGATGTGATGAGGCTGCAAGAACAAGTGATTTCACTAACAACACGACCACTTAAATTAATAAACCAAGTCGTAAATCAGAACATTCCAGAAATAAGAAGCATGGTAGAAGGCAAGTCAATACCGTCAAAATTTAAAGTGAAACCCCCCACATTCGATGGTAAACACTTTGGCTCACATATTTGAAACAATTTGAAGCTGCTGCAATAGCCAACGGTTGGTGCAACAAAAAGAAGGCTATCTCTCTAATAGTGGCCCTGCGGGGGAAGCCCTTAACATCTTACAAACTATTCCCGATCACTAGCAGAATGATTACGGCCTTTTTACATCGAAGCTTGAGATGAGATATGGAGATGCTCACCTTCAACAGGTTTATCACGCACAAGTTAAAAATCGCTCACAAAAGACAAGTGAAAGCCTGCAAGAATTCAAAGCCGACATCGCCAGATTAGTTAGATTGGCATATCTAACGACACCAGATAGTTTCCTCGAACAACTGGCTGTACAACATTGCGGATGGCGTTAAAAATGGCGAAATACAGCAAGCGCTAAGATTACCACGGCCAAAAATTTTAGATGACGCACTGGCACATGCGCTTAAATTTGAAGCAGCTAAGCAGACATCACACGGGATGAGTCACAAAGTTCGGTCTGTCTTGGAAGAACCTGGTCAAGCGCAGAACAGCATAGATGAAATAATCAACCGTGTGTTTAAAAAGCAAAAGGCGGAAAGGTTAGAAAGATGCCGACCGCGCAGATGGCGTTTTCGATACTGGAGCTGCGGTGAGGTTGGTCATATACAGAGAAGCTGTACTCAACCAAAGAAACAACCGGTTGAGCTAAAGCAGGTCAATGTAAAGGGGCAAACATCGACAGCACAACGTAGTGCCCCGAAGATTATCATCCGTGCTGCATCGCTGATGGGAAGTCTGGACAGCATTTATATTGATGATAGAATTAATGGTAGGGTTGTTCAATTACTCGTGGATACAAAAGCGACAAGGACTATTGTGAAAGTAGATTTGGTTGGTCGTGGAAAAGTGCTACCTGTATCGATATATCTTCGAATTGCAAGTGGTGAGAAAATTTTACTCACGGCGAGACTGCCGTAACGTTGGGAATTGGAGACAAACTATTTAATCATCGGGTAGTCGTAGCTGGAATCACTGAAGAAGTGATCTTGGGAATGAATCTCATAAGAGAATATGAGTTTCATGTGAACATGAAAGAAAATGTGCTACGGATAGATGATGATGGGATTCCATTTCAAGGTACGAGTAACCAGACGATGCAAGTGCGAATGATTTGTGATATGAAAATACTCGAGAAGGCGGAAATGATAGTAATAGGACGTTCGGATGGTACGCTCCGGAAAGGACAAGTATGCATGATGGAAGCAACTGAATCGGGAATGGGTCAGGAGGGATTACTGATTGAAAGAACGCTGGTAAAGTTTCGAAATATGATACCAGTAAGGGTGCTAAACATTAATCCGCATACGGTGACTCTGAAGAAAGACATGAATGTGGGAAGTTGCATTCCAGTATGTCATATTAAACATTGTGTGGACGACACGAAAGATAAACCAGCCAACGGTTGCTCACAGAAATTTTTGGGTATGTTGATACCTTCGTGTCAAGGTAAAAGAACTGGTCGGACGATATCGAGGTGTTTGCCCTGTATGATAGTGAGAAAGGAAGGACGAATGTTGTGCAACATAAGATCAATACTGGAGATGCGCAACCAATAAGACAGCACCCCAGGCGGCTTCCTTTGGCAAAACGTAAGGAAGCCGAGCAAATTATCAGTTCATTTACATTTCCAATGCTCCACCCGTAGGTACTACATTGGCCAGGAGGCGAGTTTTTTTTTGTTGCCTGGTAATTTAGAATTTTGCCGAACCCTTGCCGTTCCAGGCAAGGTAGGGATCTTTAACGTGCGTGACAACACTCACACACGGGACCTCCATTTAACCTCTCATCCGAACGAGGGCGTAATTTTTGTGAAAAATGCTCACCTGCCATTTTTCAAGCAGTCGGCCGTGTCGGGATTTGAACCCGGGACCTTGGGATCCGTAGTCTTACGCTTACTACATTGATCCACGGCGACGCCGAGCAAATTATCACCGATATGGAAGAACAGGGAGTGATTGACCCCTCGAATAGTCCATGGGCATCCCCGGTATTGCTTGTCAAGGAAAAGGACGGGTTGACAAGGTTTTGTGTAGACTACCGGTGGCTTAACAATGTGACAAAGAAAGACGGCTATTCTTTGCCCAGAATTGATGACACCTTGGATACTCTATCCGGATCTAAATGGTTTTAGACCTTGGACTTGAAAAGCGGATGCTGGCAGGTAAGCTTGGAGTCAAACGACAAAGAAAAAACTGCGTTTACAATTGGAACTGGATTATGGCAGTTTAAGGTCATGCCATTTGGATTATACAATGCCCCTGCTACTTTTGAACGACTGATGGAGCCGATACTGCGTGGACTGTCCTGGAAGACATGTCTGGTATACCTAGACGACGTGATGGTGTTAGGCCGGTCTTTTGAAGAACATCTTAAGAACCTAGAGGAGATATTCCAAAGGTAACGCGGGCAAACCTTACATTGGGCCCCAAAAAGTGTCACCTATTTGGAAAAGAAGTGAAAAACCTAGGACATATCGTCTCGGAGACCGGAATAAGAGCTGACCCTGACAAAATAAAAACGGTACAAGAGTGGCCTACACCAGCAGATATACACCAACTACGCAGTTTTCTAGAATTGTGTACATATTATCGATGTTTTATACTTGGGTTTGCGAACATTGCCAAACCGTTAACGAAATTAACCGAAGATGGACAAGAATGTGATTGGAATGACGACTGTCACGGTGCATTTGAACAACTGAAACGGCTACTAGTTACAGCACCAATTTTGAGTTATCCACGGATGGAGGAAAAATTTGTGCTGGATACCGATGCCAGTAACACAGCTATAGGAAGCGTTCTGTTGACCGTCGTCAAATTCGTAAAGCACTTTTATAAGTACTTATACGGCCGTAAATTCCTGTTGAGCACAGATCATGCTGCACTAAAATGGTTACTGCAGTTTCAAAATCCTGAAGGGCAAGTTGCAAGGTGGATAGAGCGGTTGCAGGAATATGACTTTGACACAGAACATCGTGTAGAAACTAGCCATCGAAATGCAGACGCTCTGTCAAAGAGACCTTGTTCGGTAGACTGCAATCATTGCTCCAAGATGGAAGAGAAAATAAGTGTCATTCATAGAATGACGGTAACTGATGATGCCTGGCAACCCGAAAGAATACGAGAAGACCAGGATAATGACGCCGAATTGGGACGTATTATTGAGTGGAAAAGTAGAGAACAACGATCAGCTTGGAAAGAAATTAGTATTTCAAGTAGGAGCCTGAAGGCATACTGGGCACAATGGAACTCCTTGGTGATTGAAAATAGAATCTAGAAACGACGCCTGGAATGTGAAGATGGAACTGAGAGACTTCAAGTGATAGTGCCGAGAAGCAAAGTGCCGGAAGTGTTGCAGCACTTGCACGATGGTATTTCCGGAGGGCACTTTGGCGTGAAAAGAACTCTCGAAAGAGTGAGAGAAAGATTCTATTGGATGAACTGCAAAAGGATGTGAAGGAGTGGTGAGTTGTGTGCCTCTGCAAATGGCCCGGTCACAAAACGGAAAGCCCCAATGAGACAGTATAACGTGGGAATCCTTTTGAGAGGGTAGCCATTGATATAGCTGGTCCGTTTCCTAAATCAGAGAAAGGAAATAAATACATCTTGGTTGCAATGGATTATTTTACCAAATGGCCGGAGGCATATGCTATACCTAATCAAGAAGCCGAGACGGTTGCAGATGTACTAGTGAGGGGAGTTGTTTTGTCGCTTCGGAGTTCCGTTGGAATTACACTCCGATCAGGGTCGGAACTTCGAATCAGCGTTGTTTCAAAACGTCAGCAAGCATGTTGGAATCAGGAAGACTAGAACCACGCCACTTTATCCTCAATCGGATGGAATGGTTGAAAGAATGAACAGGACCTTTGGAAAGTACCAAGCCAAAGTTGTCTCTGAACATCAACGAGACTGGGACCAATATTTACATTTGTTCCTACTGGTTTACCGATCTTCGGTACATGATAGCACATGATACTCTCCCGCTTGCGTTATGTTAGGACGTGAATTGCGGCTACCATGTTATCTTCAGTTTGGAATTAAACCTGGAAAAGAGATCGCAGGTGAAGATTACGTTAGTAAGCTTTGTGAAAGATCAAATAGCATTCACGAAAA